>BPLQ01007539.1:21220-55095 GCA_021605075.1 Caerostris darwini
AGCGACTCTCGTGGGCACGTGAGCATATCGGTTGGTCCCTAGATGAATGGAAAACCGTGGCCTGGTCCGATGAGTCACGATTTAAGTTGGTAAGAGCTGATGGTAGGGTTCAAGTGTGGCGCAGACCCCACGAAGCCATGGACCCAAACTGTCAGCAAGGCACTGTTCAAGCTGGTGGTGGCTCTGTAATGGTGTGGGCTGTTTTTTCATGGCATGGACTTGGTCCTCTGGTGTGACTGGACCGAACATTGACTGGAAATGCTTGTGTTCAGCTACTTGGAGATCACTTGCAGCCATTCATGGACTACATGTACCCAAACAACGATGGGATTTTTATGGATGACAATGCGCCATGTCACCGGGCCACAACTGTTCGCGATTGGTTTGAAGAACATTCTGGACAATTCCAACGAATGATCTGGCCACCTAGATCGCCCGACATGAATCCCATCGAGCCTTTATGGGACATCATCAAGAGGCCCAAAATCCTGCACCATCAACGCTTTCACAATTATGGACGTCTATCGAGACAGCATGACTCAATATTCCTGCAGAAGACTTCCAACGACTTGTTGAGTCATGCCACGTCGAGTTGCTGCACTTCGCCGGGTGAAAGGAGGGCCGACACGGTATTAAGAGGTATCCCATGACTTTTGTCACTTCAGTGTATATTACGAGCCTGTAGAAATTTGCTTATTGACAATTCTTTGGTAATGCAAAAGGAAGGAATGGTGATCTGAAATATAAGTAACAAATGTATCTCTTAAGTTAACATGCATAACTTTTAATAGGATCAAAAAGGTAGATTAGTTTGATAATTGTTTTTGCAGATCACTCTCATTGTGTTTTGCCTTTAATAAGCAGGCTATTTTGGTAATAACAGAAGATAGAACATTCTCCTCATGTACCCGAACTTCAGAGTGTTTATGTTACCGCTTTTGGTTCCAACTGCCTGCAATTTGTATAAGTCACTGAAGGGGTTAATTAGTCATAATAATTGACAAGAATGACAGTCACATAGTTATGTGGAACGCATGAGTTCAAAATTGAAATAAAAATCTACAACTTTAAAAGAACGTTTATTCTTTCATACATTGGTTCCCATTCCCCAAAAATTAAAGAAAACTCTGAAGAATTGAGACTGATAAATTCATTAGAATTTAATGATATTTAGCAATGTTTTAATCGATAATTCGTATTAATAGTGTCTCACAAATAAGGCATACAATAATAAAAAAAAAACCAGGATTATTTTCTCGCTTGAAAAAGAAGAAAATGGAAACATGCCAAATTATATAATGTCTGAATTAATCAACTTCAATGGGAAGTGCGAACATCTCCGAATCTGCGCAGGAATGACAGCGATGCTCTCTGCTGAAAATGATATTTATTAACTACGTTGGTAGAAAAATATAACCATCTCTCTTTTAAGGCTGTTCGGAGACTTCAAAGGGTTACAGGAAGAACATTCGGCAAATCGTCTGCCTAAAGCAACCTAAACGTTCAAGTTCGAAGAACATGCTTGCCAATAGATACAAAAATGTATTTTTCTCACATAGACAATTGTTCATCAGCAGAGCTCCGTGTGGTTTAGCATTATCGTCTTGTAGAATGAAGGAATAGTCTATTACATCAGTGCAAGGATGCTTAGAAGATATCCAGAATGTCTCTATATAATTGTTAAATATGCTTTTTGATATAGCTATTAAATATACTGCGGGGCTTCTTGGGATTATGTACAGGTCAGTGTACCCACATACATACAAATCTGTCTCTTTCTTTTCTTTATATGTCTCTTTTTTATCACTGGACAACAGCGAATTTCTGGCTACAGCTAGATCAAAGTTGTTCTTGAATTGTTTAGCAAGTGAAATCTGATCGGACCAGTGAAGAATGACTTCTCCTTTCTTTGACTTATACTCCAGGTTGGGGCTTTTATTTGCTAAATGCAATCTTTAATTTCAATGGTGAAGTGTGAGAGGTACATAGATGCTGGACCTCTTTCATGCAGTACATAGTAACTGCAGGCTCTTTTAAATCTTGTCGTATTTCGAGATAGCATTTTTATGAAAGTTCATATGAATTGTTTTATAATACGTAATTTTTAGGAAAATTGACTTATTTTTGGTTCCGTAATTGCAATTTTTCTAAATATTTCTTTAATTTCTGGGAACAAGTCTTCATTTGAGGTAGTCCACAGCACTTTAACAAATAAATGGCATATACTTACTTAAATAGATTTTTTTCTCAGAGTTTATCTCTGAAAAAAGAATGAAAAAACAAGAATAAGAGTGATAACCAAGTTGTCATGAATAGCTCACCTGTAAAGTGTTTAGATAGTATTTATCGTCGAAGAGAATTTTATGTTTGAGGGTATAAATTCAATTCTTTTGGTTATTATTTATTTTTTAATTAATTAATTAGAAAAAATTATATTTTTGAAAAATTTTGCGTAGCCTTATATTTTAATTTAGATGAATTAGAAAAAAAAATTGGCCCTCTTCTTCACAGACATAGGAACCAAACAAAACATTGTGAGCGGATTCTTATTGTCAGTTATATTTTAATTAAAATTAAAAAAGATACTTTTATTGCCATAAAAATCAGTCCACCAGGAAGGAGTTGTCAGATTGCTACGTAACTCGTGATAACGCATCATGCAGATATGTAAATTATTAAAATTGCAGCATGTTTATGCATTACGTAATGCTAATAAAGCACATTTATATGCGTATAACGTAGCTCATAAATAGTTCTTCTGAGATTCTCTGTATATTTCATACAGACACTTTGCTATAAGAGATGCTTAACGCTATTGCCATAGAAAACATTACAGCTCTCGGCTATATCAAGAAAAGAATCGCAGGATGATAGAAACTGCGTGGTCAACTGAACCTGGAAAAAGCAGTGTTATGTTTAACAGTGTCTATACATAAAATAATAATTAAAAAATGGAAAAATTCTTAAAATGAAAACTAAAAATTTAAATTTTAAATAAACATTAATAGATTGTACGATATTTTCTATGTTATTGTACCACAATACATTAATAAGTAAAACTGCAATATGTTTGTATCATGACTTATGAAGTAAATTAGTTCAAACTACGATTCATAATTTTCACGATTGATTCCCTTTTTATGCTATAAAAATTCATCTCCATATTACAAAAGAATGGAATTTTAGTCAATTTTAGAAATGTAAAATTATCTATAACCAATGTATTCCTCAAATATTACCAACACAACATATATATATTTAGCTAGACGTGTTGCTCAGGTGCAGGGCCGGATTTAGATGAAAAGAGGCCCTAGGCTATTCCACTTATGAGGCCTTTTCACCCCCCATTTTTAAGTTTGTAAATTGCATGAGAGATAATAAAATACATCATTACTGTGATATATATCAATATGTTAAATGAAACATGTTGTGATGGGTACTAATCTTTGTAAAAAAAAGGGGCACTGATAATAAAAAATAAATGTAGAGAACACTTATTTGAACATTTATTCGATAAGTTAACATTTGGACAGTTTGGACATTTATTCTGTTCTATAAGTTTCTATTTGTTCTATAAGTTTAATTCTCTTTATTAAGTACTATACCATATATAGTACTTAATAACTAATCAAACATAACACACAACATTTACAATGAAATAAAATTCAAATAATCAAAATTTTTGACTACGAAAATAAAATATGCATTAAAAATTATCCTATTTTCTATCAAATTAAATTAAATATATTCAATACACTGAAGATTAAAGCAAATTCAATTCAGATAAGTTTATTTCTGAATAATTCGCATGTAAAGTTTCAGTATGAACTATTTGCAGCATAAGGCACGTCAATATTTGTCATAGCAATCAGTGAACGTATGAGCTATTCTTTGGTGCAGTCTAGTATATACAAACGAACAAACCCAATGAGCCGAAAGCGTTATTTTTCATGTTTGTTTATTAGTCATATGTCAGTCATATATGTTATATCAGTCATATATGTTAGTCATATAGAATTTCTCCTCATTTTCAATTCAGTGTTTTAGTGTTTACAGTTTTTAGAGTAGTGTAATTCTAATTTTGCTAACAATTTGAATGTAGGCCCCTCTTGATTTTGAGACCCTAAGCTGAAGCCTAGTTAGCCTATTGGAAAATCCGGCCCTGCTCACCTGTAAAGTTTGTAGTTAGTAGGTGATCCATCCGAATTCGATTTTCTTTTTAGGAATATATGCACTCACTGCTTTGAAAAACAAGGCTAAAGATTACAGCATAGACTGTATTATACTTTTCATTCTACAAAATTAACAGATTTCATTGTACTATCATTGCACTGTCCATTCTGCAATTGTACCCTCAATTTTCATTATTGAAATGTCAAAAATGAATGTCAGTAAATTTGTTTTCATTTCATTTACTCATCTAGTTTCTAAATGAACCCATACCATCGGCACATCAATATCGCTACGAAAGTCATCAAATCTTCGAATGCGATCTACGAGATTTTAGAGGTAATTTTGAAATTCTTTCATGATAATTATGGAAATTTTCTTTTATAGAAGTTGCTAATTTTGCATCCTTTTATTTTCTTTACGTTTGTTTAACGATCATTTTTAAAATATTAAGATTTATAACAGAATGAATATTGCTTTTACATTACATAAATTATAAATATTGCTCTGATAAATTAATTTTACTTTATATAAGTTTTGTTTCTTGTAATCTTATATTTGCTTTCAAATAAAAAAAAACATTGAATGTATTCTTTTAACAGAAAAAAAATGAAGTGTTGTTCAAGTTATTATAGTATTAGATACCAGATATTACATAACAATACTAAAATATACTACTGTTATCAGTTAATTATACAACAAATGTTATATATACTAAATATTATAACTAAATATAATATTATATACTATATTATATTATATTATTCTAAAATATACTGTTTATCAGATAACATAAGAAAAAAAATTAAGAATCATTTTTAGATTTCATTTCACTGCAATTTCTTATATTGGAAATAAAAATTTGATTGTATTCAAACTTAAGATTTTTTAAAAATGTATAACTTTTGCTAAAAATGTTAAATTTATTATAATAAATTGCTTTAATATTATGTCAGTAAGTGAATATTAAAAATAATTATTATTTTATTATAAATCATGCAGCTAAATAAAATAAGTAATGTTTGTTACTGAAGATTAAAATAGCATTTTAAAATATTCTTTAGTTTTTGGGGCTAAAAATGCTTATGTACCAAAACATATTTTGTTTTAAGGATTTCTAAATTGCATAATTAGATTTGTGGTTAATTTAAAAGTTAAACTTATACCATTATATACCTTTATTTAAATCTCTCTTATTAACAGATGTGGTATTAATTTATTATTATCATGTGTGCACATGATGTTTCCTGGTTAGGGGTTCGTGTTGCAATCCAAAAAGTGCAGCAAGCAAATAAAGCTCCATTCCAAATTTGTAAATTTTGGCTGAAAAAATTATAGTTTGTGTCCCTTAACTCTTGAAATCATTCATGAATAACGTTAATCCTCAGGAATTTTCTGGAGAATTTGGCTTTTGCTTGAAGTGTTTTGTAGTATGGTTTTTTGAGTCACTTTTCATTTTTTTGGATTGAGATTTTAAACATTGGTATATCCAATGGCTATACGCAGTGCGTTGACCAATTCCTTCTTTTTGAAGTTTCATATTTATCACTTTTGGCATTTTCCTATGCCTATTGAGCTGTATAATGCTTCGTCTTGTATTTGGAATAGAATTGGGAATACTTCAAACTTCATTCATGCCTAGAATTTTCAAACTTTGATATGTTCTTTAGGCTATTGAATGTGACAACGTTTCTTTTAGAATTTTTAATACTTCAGTCTTCATTTACGACTACATTTATATTAGTTTTGTATATTCTGTTAGAGATGCTTGAACAATTCATTCTTCATGAAGTTCTTTATTTAATCAACATTTCTATAGCCATATGGCTATTTGAATTTGGCCATTCTTGCAGTAATCCAATCAATTACTTCATATATCTCTTGAATTTTTAAAAATTGGCATATCCCTGGATTTATTCATCCGTTCTCGAATGTTCTCACATGATAAGTTGAAATTTGCAGAGCAGATTTCAGTTTTTTTAAAATTTATTTTCATTATTTATATTAACTATAAATGAAAATGAAAATTTATTTTTACTGTTAAATAAATTTTAAGTCTACTTAGTTTTAATTTAATGAAAATTTATTTTAAACAAAATTTTCGTAATTTTTAGGAATAAACGTTTAAATTATTGTGTGCTAAATTATGCTTCTTTTTTATATTTAGTGGAACAATTTTGCATAGCTGGCACATTTCTTTTCAATGTTCCATTTCAAGACATGCATTGCAACGTGAGCTGTAACATGCATTGCGACGTAAGCCGTAACATGTATTGCAATGTGAGTATTAACAGTTTTATTACTGATGTCAAGCTTTTAATAAATTTTCAACTCCACGCATTTATCCTTGAAAAAAACTCTACTGAACTAAATTAAACTAAATAACAACAAAATAATTGCTAAACTAAACAACATTACTAATACAATATTAAAACATTCTAATACTAAAAATGTATTCCAAAACTAATCTAATTTAATCTAAGTTAATATTCAACTAATTTTCAAATTTAATTTTTAATGTTTTTAATTAAAATTCATTGACAAGAGGCATATTTTAGAAGAGATTTAAAGAAATTAATTCATCATTCTTTGTGAAAATACGAAACTCATGTTAATAAATTGTATTAATTTTCATTTTCACCAAGAGGTAAAATGATTGGTTTCTTTACATATATTTTAAAAGGAATCTTTCTAATCTCATTAAAATAAGTAATACTTCTATTTCAGATATCAGCGTTTTTGATAGTTATTATTTGCGTCTTCCACTTACTTAAGTACCATCATAAAAGGATATTGGTTTAGTTTATAAAAATTCCAAACACAATAAATATTTTAATTGAAAGAAAATAATATAATTTTGATGAAAATCGGTAAAATGTTTAAAAAAATAACCATTTTTTTTTACTGTGTGAGAACAAGATTTGTGACATCAATACAAGCACACGGGAATGAGATAACATGTTGCTTCTTGATGAAAGTTGGTAGTTGAACTACCTAGGATAAATGGAAGAGTTAATAATGATAACTAATTGATAATGAAAGAATTCACATAGGTTCGCGGGTAACTAGCCTACTATTAGTGAAATATATTGGCAAAACTATGGCAGACCATTATCCTGCACAAGTGGGCAAAACGTGAGCACAAATTTGTTTTTCTACCTTAACTCAACGATACTGAGTCGTGCTGACACTCTCTGACACTGATACTGAGTCGTACCGACTCTCTCACTGTTGTCTCTCTCTTTTCTTGTTTCTGTAGAAAGTTAGCCGTTCTTTTTTGAAAGGTTAACAATAACAACAACCTTTCTAAAAGATGCACTTAGGATTCGGGAAATGATACTATGTTCTATAACCAACTCTTAGACTGTACCTTGTTCACTAAACTCCTTTTTAATTTTTTTTAATAACTACCCCTCCTGCGAAGTCGTACAGTTGATATCTTCTAACCCTGCTAACCCTATAGAAATAATTAGTGAAATGCAATAATTATTCTTACTAAGCAGTCACTAGTTCTCCAATTGTTTTTCCATGTAACTTTTTGAGGAGTGTTGATTGGCGAAAGAAGTTTTTGTTATGCATTCCTTCAACAATTCAACTTTTCTACTGTTGTCACAGGGATGCTGGACATGATGCATAACCCATCAAGTCTTGCATGGGATCGCATTTGGATAGAAATGTATTATTTTCATGCTTGTAAAGCAACTAGTAGTGCTCATATTGAAAAACTTTGCATTTATGAGCACTCAGCGAAAAATTGTTTTTTTTATTTCATTTTAAATAATTCATAAATATATGTTTTTGAGATATGTTAACCTCATTGGATGACCTTGTATAGAGTCTTAAGTAATTTGCAATGCCTTGATTTCTTGTCCTCTTTCTCCAGTTTAATAGTTTTCTGCTTCAAATTTATGTTTGCACCTAAATGCTTGAATAACTGGAGTCAATCAGGTAGACGAAAATTCGTTGGTGAACTTCTTCCTTTGAAGAAGTAATGATCTAGTTCTCATAATGACCTAGTTCTAACTGCTCAAATTGACAACGCCACAGTTGGGTTTTAATTATTAATTATTTTGATTATTAATTTAATGTTTAAATAAATTCTTGGTAATTTTGCAAAGGGACTGGGCTGATAAATGAATTTTTTTCTGCTAACTTAGGTGTGTGACAAAAGCTATAATGTGAAACAGCATGAGATCCACATCAATGGAAAACGTCATAAAAGGGTAAGTTTTAGAAGTGTTTATTAAATTTTGTACACCTTTTGAACTCTATTAAAAGGTATAAATACTTAAAAGTAATGAATATTTATTAGACGAGATTCGATAAATATTAACCTTATTAGAACTATTCAAATAAATAAATATATAATTTTTTTAATCAAAGAATTCAAGAATTATAAGAAGCAATCACAGCTATAAATTGATCTTTTATTATCATACTATCAATTTATAATCTTTATAAGCTTTTGATGCAAATATTATTCACAGACTTTTGCTCGCGATTAGAAACATTTGCAATTTCAATTTCGTAAAATTGTTTCACTGCTTTGAGTCTTTAAATGCAGTAAAAGGTTAGCATTGCTGTCTTTTAATACTGTCAAACAAAACAAAAACAAGTAAATTATTAAGAAAGACAATAAATTCAGTAAGAAGATGTTGAAAATAAATATTTATACAAATATGAAAAGAATGCATCGATTTTTTAAAATATTTTTTTTTCATTTTAAGGAATATTTCGAGAAAAATAAATTCCATAAATAAATTAATTTAATATAAATTTTTCGTCAAAGAAAGTGTTTTACTTCCTTTATTTTCTATGACTCTGAATTGATTAAAATATGAAGTATTTCTGTTCTTTGTAGTCTAAGGGTATTTGTAAGTTATGTGCATTTAATGACATTCATGCACATCATATATAGGGAAACGTATCATATATATATAATTTCTATTTCTGTAAATTCTATAAACTATAAATATATATATATATATATGTGTGTGTAGATTTCTCTACCAGTCTAGTAAATTTTTAACGACAGAGGGAGGCAATCTAGGGGTGTATTTCAAAGCGAAAATAAAGAAAACGTCGGCTTTCTCTCAACAACACATATTTTAATCCAGAGATATCCCGTTACATCCCATATTTACATTACAATTCCTCATTCCACCATTTTCTCGCGCTGCTTCACGCAGCGCGTTGCATTTTCGCCATCTCTCCGCGTTTCTCTCTCGCGCGCAGCTACAGGGTTTCTTCCCTTCTTCCCGGGCCAGAGTTCGTCCAATACTGCCACTACATGGCAAACAAATCCTACAGAATCGGCCATCCTGCAGGTCACTGCCCTCAGTGACTTACCACACAAAAATCAAACAATTTGAGAATATCATTATCAGTAGTTTACATTAATAATGACAAAATATCAATCAAATATCATATTAATAAAATACATGCGATTAATACTGATATCAAATTCTGAAATACATCAAATTATATCAATATCAAATTCTAAAAAAGCTTATACCACATACAAGAAATAATAGTAAGACACAAAAACATATCATATTAATACAAAAAGTATTTAACATTAGGTATAATATAATCCTTAATCAAATTTTTGCATAAAAGGATCAGGAGGATCCTCTCCTTCCTTAAAACGTCTTCGAATGCCTCTAGTACGCTTTGAATTTTCCTTCTTACCCCGAAATTTTTCCTTTGCATGATTTGGATTTCTGTACTTGGATCCGCGCAACTTAAAACCCGTTGATCTATCATATCCTTTAGGTTGTTGAATGTGGGTAAGACGAGGTATTCCGCCGACTGATACACCACGCGAGCGACGCAGTCCCTCATACCGCTGGTGTTTTTGACCATCACCTATCTTCATAACATTTCGAGCAGCATATTTTCCAGTACGTTTACGAAGAGCAACATTATTCTCTACTTTATCCCCAGATTGTACTTTTACATCACTTTTAACCTCAGATATGGGTAATAACAGCTTTTCCCTTTCTTCTGCTCCGTACAATAAAAATCCAAAATTACCTTTAATTGTATCAACGATACCGTGTATTTTTGCTCCGACAGCTTTAACGTTAACAGCGCATTCATCCTTCATTACTCCCCTTTGAAACTGAACTACATCTTCCTTTTGTGGAAACTCATGCTTATCTTCTAAACTAAGTAGCTCTACCTTATCTCCTCTAGTAATACCAAATTTACCTTCAGCCAAATCTTCAATTTTTTTACCATTAGATACTACAGACGATTTTCCTAAATGGGTTTCTTGACAAGGATCAGAACATCCTAAATGTTTAATAACACTACTCAAGACCTCAGGTTTAACGACTTCTCTAGGTAACATTCTAACATGTGTAGGATACACTTTGTCGTCTTTCGACATAATTCTCCTAGATGTATCAATGGTTTCAGTTACATCTGAATTACACGAAGAAATAGGATCTGTGGGTTTATTTTTTACCACCGTGTCACTAGTGTGACTCAGTTTAACCTCATTGCCCAAATTTAATTTGAATGCCTGCTTTGAACATATCTTTGTTTCATATTTACAAAATTCCACATTATCATTTACGAAATTCATTGAAGCCTGACCTAAAATATCAGCTCCTATAACCGTCTGAAACTGTAACTCTGCGGTTGGCACCACATGCCATATCAAAGTGAAATTATTTTCATCTATAGTAACTTCTTGTTGTACAGAACCCTTAGTGGAAATCCACGAATTTCCGAACCCTTCCAAAACTACTCCTTTACTAGAAATATACGACATTTCATTACATACATCTTCACGTAATAGACTTACGGAACTACCTGTTTTGACAAGTGCGACCACATTTATTTTATTTTATTTAATCTCTTTTGTTATGTGTCGTTCTGTAAACATTGCAGAAGGGATTTGAGCAGCATTAATATTTTGAGTTTCCTGATTTTCATTAATCGTTTCCTGATTTTCCTTAATTTTATCAAATATTGCACTGTGTTTGTTTTGTTTTTCCTCTCTATCAGGGAGTCTATTCCCAACCTCAGTGTTTGAGTTTCCCAACACGTAATTCAACCTTTTGCGCATTATTTGTAACTTTTTAAATTCAAATTCACTTTTACGACGTCGTTCGTCTTCGTCTCTCTTCGCATTCCTATCATTAATAATCGTGCTTAACAACTCCCTACAAAATCCCTCATCATAATTGTCGCTTTTAAGAATAGCATTCTTGTAATCGATAATTCTAAAATCGGGATTTGTAGATATACCTAGTTCTCTACACAATATGCACAGGTCCTCTTTTAACCCCTTGGCTATATAAGCCATTTTAAATTTCCTAAAATTTCAAACAATAACTTCAAAACAAACAATAACAATAAATCAACTTCACCCTCAATTTGATTTAGAACTCAAAACAAATACTAAGCCACAAAAATATTATTAATCCAAATATAGAAAACATCTCAAATTCTATAAAATCAATTAGCAAAAATAATCTATAGCACACATCAGTTAAATGAATAAGTTGTTAAGTCAAATAGCACTTTCTACTCTATCATCCAAATACAGAAACATTTATAGATATTTTATTAGTTAATATTAATTTTTCAAAGAAAGACATGTAAAACACATGATTCAAATGCATAGAATATCCCAAATTAAAAATAATGTTTAAGTATTTAAAACAAATAAAAAATAGCAACTGTATAGAATTATCTTTCTAAAATAACCTTTTAAATTTAAACAGAATGAAAACAATTACTTTTATAGAATTAGAACAAAAATGCAATAATTAAAATTAAATATTATCATGAAAATATGAAAATAAGTTATTGTAAAATAAATGTCTTATCTGGCCGGATACACAAAAAATGCTTGCAACAAAATGGCTTCTTCAACCGCTTCACCATTCGCACGGATTCATCTGGGTCAGGGTGGCCTTATCTCACTGTATCACTTCATCCAATAGGCCAAGGCGGCCGGATACACAAAAAATGCTTGCCAATTTCTGTAGATTTCAACAGTCCAGCGGATTCATCTTGGCCAGGGTGGCCTTATCTCACTGTATCACTTATAACCAGGACGGCTATCTTGAACACTTCCAAAATGGCTTCTTCAAACACTTCCTTTCAATATTCACACAGATTCATCCCGGCCGAACCCCCAATTTTGTAGATTTCTCTACCAGTCTAGTAAATTTTTAACGACAGAGGGAGGCAATCTAGGGGTGTATTTTAAAGCGAAAATAAAGAAACGTTGGCTTTCTCTCAACAACACATATTTTAATCCAGAGATATCCCGTTACATCCAATATTTACATTACAATTCATCATTCCACCATTTTCTCGCGCTGCCTCGCGCAGCGCGTTGCATTTTCGCCATCTCTCCGCGTTTCTCTCTCGCGCACAGCTACGGGGTTTCTTCCCTTCTTCGAGGGCCAGAGTTCGTCCAATTCTGCCACTACATGGCAAACAAATCCTACATGTATATATAATTTATAGAATTTACAGAATTAAAAATTACAGTATTAAAATATGGGAATAAAAATAGTATTCATTATAAAAAAACTAGTTTAGTCACCTAATGAAATATTAAATGACACTCCTGACAAAAAAATATTTCATATTATAGATGGAACTACCTGAGATGAAATCATTGACTTCTAAATTTGATTAATAAATTTGCAAGGGGGCAAATAGAGTTTGAATATTCACGAACAAAATCCCAATATACACTCAAGAGCCAAAACATTATGACCACCCCTACATTTTGCAATGAACTCGCCTGGATGACGTGGAAGGCACATGATCAGGTGAAAGTGGCCTTTAACTGCTGCTGGAGAGTCTGAAGAATCATTCTTTCACTTACTTCTGTGTGTGATGGGAAAGGCTGCGGATCTAAGCGACTTTGATAGAGGGCAGATTGTAAGGGCTCGAAGGCTCGGAACAAGTATTTCCGAAACTGCACGACTCGTGGCTTGTTCGCGATCTACAGTTGTTAGTACTTATGCAAAGTGGATGAATGACGGTGAAACCGGCAGTAGACGTCATGGTGTTGGACGTCCACACGTTATCAAAGAAAAAGGTCGTCGGAGACTGTCTCGCATGGTGAAGCAAAACCGGAGCCAGACAGTGGCTCAGCTGACTGACCAGCACAATTCAGGGCCAAGTAGAATAGTATCGGAGCACACTGTTCAGCAGACACTGTTGGATATGGGGCTATGCAGCAAACGTCCCACTCGTGTGCCTTTGCTAACCAAGCGTCATCGCCCACTGCGCCTGCGCTGGGCCCGGGAACATCGTGACTGGTCCATGGATCAGTGGGAGAGAGTTGCCTGGTCAGATGAATCACGGTTTGTCATTCATCACGCCGATGACCGTGTCAGGATACGCCGTCATCCAGGCGAACAGTTGCTCCCTCAATGTACAGTAGGTCATACACAGGCCGGTGGTGGCGGTATTATACTTTGGGGGACGTTTTCTTGGGCGTGTTTGGGACCCGTGGTTGTGGTAGAATAGACCATGAATGTTACAGGGTATCTGAACATCATTGCGGACAAGTTGCACCCTTACATGGCCTCTGTTTTTCCAGCTGGAAATGGAATGTTCCAACAGGACAACGCCCTCTTGTCACAAGGCTAAAATTGTTTGGAGTGGTTCCAGGAACATGATGCTGAATTTCAGTTAATGTCCTGGTCGCCTAAGTCACCGGATCTGAATCCGATAGAACACATTTGGGATGTCCTGGGACGGCTGTTCAGAGTTCAAAGACCACCAATAAGCAATATCTAGTATTTGCGTGACCGTTGCTTAAATATCTGGTACAATCTGTCTCCGGCCATCTACCAAGGACCTGTGGCATCCATGCCAAGGCGGGTTGAAGCTGGTTGAAGCGGGTTGAAGCTGCTCACGCAGCTGTGTTGCGCGCCAAAGGTGGGCCAACTCGTTATTGACAGGTGGTCATAATGTTTTGGCTCTTGAGTGTAAGTAAAAAAAAAGGTAAAGAAAGTCAGTTTAATAAATGCACTGTTTAAACTCAGCTGAATTAAAAACTTGCTCAGTACTAACGCCTAATTTTTCTGGGTATGAGGTTTTGAGGGTGCATTCTATTTCCTGTACTCAAATCTACTAAGTACTATTTCCTGTCATCAGAAATCAACAACATTGAGGAAAAACACAAAAAAACCAAGAAAATTTAACGTGCATTTGTGTACGGCACATCGAGCCGAGCTAGTCGATATGCAAAAAAATGAGAGAAGATTCAATGCATTTTAAGACATCGAAAATCAGTTCTTGTCTTTCGACAAGATCCTTCTGGCACTTGAGTCTCAAACAAGATATTTCCAACCTTTTAGAAAAACCCGATGTCTTAAACTTAAAAAATTCAAAATAAAATGATGCAATAGTTGTGCTTTTCTTGGCTAACATATCGGCACGCCTTTTTCAAAGCAGGTTCAAATAAATATCGCATTTATTAGAAGATTTTTTTATGTTACCTTTACATTAATCTCTCGTACAAGAAACATGAAAAAAAATTTCATTGTAAAAAAATATTATAAGATGAAAGTTAATATATTCCTATAATGAATGAATGAATGTATCTGAATATTAATAAAATAATGTTATTTGTACATAAAAATAGAATAACACAATTACAAATAATAATAAATAATGAATAAATTATGCAACTTCATTATTCTTCCCAAAAATATAAATAATCAATTTGTAATTTTCTTTACTAAACCATTTCAACAAAACCTAGATGTATATATTTCGGCGGAATTTACCTATTTTTGATCTGCAATAAGTGCTGTTAAATAGGGCATTTGTATTCATATTATGTTAAGTTCATATTATAAAAAGATGAGTAATTTACAGGGTGTATTTACTATATAAACAGGTACCGTATTGGTGTACCGTATACCTAATTAAAGTGGTGCGTGCATAAATATAGTTTGTGAAAGAACGTTTCAAAAATTATGCTACGAAAGAAATTGTTGCAAGTGCATTAAACGAATTTCGTAACATTAAATATCGTTGTAATATGTTAGCTACTCAATAAGTATCATGTTTATTTTTTTATTTCAATGTTTTATTTACTAAATGACATGCTTGTCATTCAATATTTTAGGAGTTATAAACTAGAAAAGATTGACCAAATTCAACAATTTTCTAACATTCAATGAAAGTTGTAAAATTATTATAATAAGTTCGACAATAATATTCAGAGAAAAAATTGTTTTTGAAATAATAATAAAAGTTTAAAAAATTTTTTTAAGAAATCAATTGATTTTTAAAATCTTCTGATTCAAGGAAATTAATTTCTCAAGATCATAAAATATGATTTGCATTTATCGCATACTTGGAAAACTTACAGATATAATTATAAAGAGTTTTTATGTGCTTTGAAACACATATATATTAAAAGCAAATGGACGCTATAATGTTATTTAAAGCAAGGAGATTTTAAAACAATAGTTGTCCACGGAAAAAAAAAAACTTTGACAAATTTTAATAATTAAAAAAATTCCTGATACACACTTTTTCGGAAATAATTAGGGAAAAAAAGTATGCATATGTTCATGGTTTAAATATTGTAATAATAATCTATAATGCCATTAGACACACAATGACTTCATAAAAACACTGAAATTGAAAATAATGAAAAAAAATATAAGTGCACTTTAATAATAGTAAGTGCACTTTTATTTTAATGCTTTTATAATTCAAGCCTTCTTTTAAATTGTAAATAAATTGGAATATAGCAAAAAATACGCAACTTGTGAACAATGAAAGAAATTTTTCTACTTTTTCAAAGAAAAAATATTAATGTTGTGCATGTCTAAAAATATTGAAATATGTCTAAAAATTATAAATTTTTATTTCGTATATAAAGTTTTAAATATTAAAAGCAATGTTAATGTTATGTTCAAATATTTGAAAAGTCCATTTTGATAAAACTAGCTAATATTTATGTCATAAAACGAAGTGTTAGATGCTAAGTTACATTTTAAAAGTTAAAAATTTTGTCCTTTGAAATAAAATAAGCGCTATGTTTCCTAATGAACACTATTTCTTTTCCAGAATAAGAAAGCAAGAGAAGGTAAGGTTCAATTCTCTGTCTTAAAATATTATAAAATTGCATTACGCAATACAATACAATACAACGCACATGCAAGCACGTAAGCAGGCATACACAATGAGCTTGTTTTTTAAAAAATATAAAACATTTCTTTAAACAACGTTTCTTCTATTGACGCCTTTGATTTTAAGGTTCTCTTTACTGACATTCCTCTTCAAAACCTCCAAGATAACTTAAGCTCACATTACCTCGACCAATAAAATATTTCATTCTACACCAGGAAAAAAATTCTGTAGTTTCTGCATTTCTAATGAGCAATGACTAGAATTCTATGGGGGCGCCTGATAGCTAATTGGCTAGCGCTCCGCCCGTTAGTACCACAAGCAATGACTGTGGCATAGATATTTTTTAGTGCTTTGGAATCCCCGTTAAACTGTAGGTCCCTATCTAATTAGTGTGCAAAACATGACCGCAGAGCGACGAACCGAACCTAATCTCTCTTACGTATGTGGATAATTTAATTGTATTTAATTTTTCTTAAATTTTAAGACATTTATCCGATAGAGCTGACTTACAAAGAGACTGATACTAACACTCTTCAAGCTGATATTCAATATCAACGTTCATAACTTTCCTCAAATAAATATTTTTGCCGAAAGGATAGAATTCCGTTTTAAATCAGTAGATTTATACCCTGGAACTTCAGTATCATTTTCCAAATACACAGCAATATCATGAGTAATCAACTGCTGATAATTAATTTAATCTGTAACGGCACTACTTTTATGTAATAGAAGACTATTTTTAAGTCCTTTTTTCATTAAAAAGATGCCACCGAAGCATTTCTACATCATTATTTTCTCAATCTCTAATTTCCCAACAGATTGAGATCTAATATTAATTCAACAGATCTAATTCCCAACAGATCCCTCATCTTACAGTTTCGACAAATATTCACTCTCTCTGTATATATATATATATATATATATATATATATATATATTGAAATTTGTTTTGAAAAGTTTCTTTTACACACATTGTTTTACACTGCCTTCTGATTATACTAATCTTATTTAACTGCTTTTTTATTTCTTTCTGAGTTTCATTTTTTCACGTTAGGTGGCAGAAGACATCAGGGGGTGTATTCTGGACGTCCTTTCAAACCATCCGGGTAACTATTACTTCTATATTCATAGGAAAATAATTTTTGCATTGATGTATTTTTTTTACCACGTATGAACATTCAAATGAACAAACCTTTTAGTAAGTAAATCGAATTTAAGAATCTTCCTTACTACAATGCACGAGTAAATGATTAACCGTCAGAGTCAGAATCTGTTCAGAAGGTATTAAAAGGCACCCATATGCAGGAAAGAGCTTTTGATATTTTGCAGAGGTATTTACAAGAATTTTATCACTTTAAAGAATTTCAGGGGCTAGATTCTCGACATGTTGCTTCCGCAGTCAAAATAAAAAGAATAATTCGAGGTTTAGATCTTTTGAAAGAATCTTATATAACTAGTACAAGATACTCTATAAACATACGAATAAATTTTTATAAATTCAGTAAAAGTTTCTTAGCATTGATTGACGAAAACTTGTATAGAACTGTAATTGTAATTCAATTATAATTAATCAAAAAAGTAAACGCATGTTTTATCTCAATTCATCAGATCTAAAAATTCAAATACTGACAACTCGTTCCAGGATGTTTCTTATGACTTTGGATTTAAGCTTTCAAATGACAGGAAAATAACTGAATATTAAATTTAGGTTGCATTTTCTTGCTCGTTTTCTTTTCTGTCATGAAAAACATTAATAAAAAAGTACAAGAACATTGTGAAAGCTAAAAAACTTGTGAGCAGTCAAAAGTCGCTGTCTTTTGGAAATTTTTCAATATTCGACTGATAATTGTGAATATTTTATTGTAATTTTAGAATTCAATATTTATATAATCTTTTAACATTTAATACGATTACATTTAATAACTCTTTGAACTAAAGAGCTTTCACAAGATTGAAGCATTTAAATTTTTTTTTATTTAATAAACCAAATTATTGGTAAAAGTTTGCCATTTGTAAAAAGCCATCGAAAAGTTAAGGTTGAAAGCAATATTCAAAATCGATGTAAAAGCTGACTGACTACATATATTCAAGCAGAGAAAAAAAATCATTTTTCATTCCTGGATTTCTTTGTAAATTTAATTTTGCGAAGGAAATTATTTGTTATTTTCAATTAAAGCTGATATTACCAATTAAGTATTGTATTAATTTTTAATTTTAAATTAAGTTTAAGTTTTAATTGTTAACGTTTAATTGTTATTGAAATAAACGATCTTTACCAAAGAAGATCGTTATCAAAAAGCATCTTCACAATTATTCAGTGTATTTTTTTGTGTCCTATGCTGAAAAATAAATAATGAACGAGTGAAGGCTTAAAAATAAAGAGTAGCTTATCATAACACTACTGTACACATAATCCACTGATAATGCTCCAAGTTATAGAGAATTAAGATTTGAATTCACTGTATAATCATGAAACTATCATTGCAAGTAAAATGTTTGAGAATGGTCCCCGAAATATCAATTTGAAATTAGATATTCTGGGACTTTTTTTACCAATAATTTAGAATGCATTAAGGGTTAAGTTGTATTTGAGAACAATTTTTTGGCTTCTCATATTATAACAAATTGCAAGATTGTCTGTATCCTGTTCATGATATTTTCTATT
The DNA here is from genome assembly GCA_021605075.1 of Caerostris darwini. Taxonomy (NCBI): domain Eukaryota; kingdom Metazoa; phylum Arthropoda; class Arachnida; order Araneae; family Araneidae; genus Caerostris; species Caerostris darwini. The sequence continues at coordinate 40,194 of BPLQ01007539.1, forward strand.
TATATATTCTAAACGCATCAAAAAAATTATGACAAAATGCATGCATTAGCTTTGGAAAAAAGGTGAAATAAAATATTGATGCCAGCTTTTTGATTCGTAGAGAGATATCTATATATGCAAAGGTTAATCTTTGAAGCATTTAAACCAATAGCAAACAGACAAGAATAATTATTCTTCGAAATAATATCAGAATTTTTGGAAAAAAAAATAAAAACAGAATCCAAATTGAAAGGTTTAAAAAAGTAATGTATTTTACATTTTGATAACATGCTTGGTTGCAGTTGAGTTGTGTGTTGTATGGTGATTTCTGTTTTTTTTTTAAGGTGAATGGATACAACTGTAATCTAGTTCCTTTGAGGGAAGTAACTATTTCCCTTTTTTTACTGATGCAAGTTAGCACAAGTTAGCAACAACATCATAGAAACGAACTCTGTATAACAATGTCATTTCTTTTAATTAATCTTTTTTGTTTGAAAAAATTATAGAAATTTAAAAAAAAAACCACTTAAAATTACTTTATAATTATTGATTGATCTTTTAATCTTCTATGTAAAGTATATGTTACTTAAAGGGAAATAAACAATTTAAAAGTTGATAATATTTTGTTAAAATTTAATTCCAGTACTTCTGTAAGATACAGAAACTTAATTAAAATAAAAACAGAAAGGTCTGACATTCCTGAAGCAACAGCAGCATTGGGGATGCCGCCTCCTTCACATACTGTTGCTAGTTCTGGAGTAGAAGTTGCTACCACTGGAGTTGGACTGGAAGTTGCTACCACTGCAGTTGGGCTGGAAGTTGCTACCATTGGGCCAACCCTTAAAATTAAATAAATTAACTATGATGTGTGGTTTCCTTCTGCTGTTGTAAATATAATAATTAATAATTAGTGCTTTTAAATTTCACTTTCATTATAGAAAAATGTAATACTTGTTTTTAGGAAATATTATTTAAAAGAATGTAAAGGATATTAGAAAGTTATATTATTTAAAAGAAATGTGGCTTTTGATATTCTAAGGACTAAAAGAATCTTTTTCTGATATTATGATAAAACTTTAAAAGATATTTTGGTTTTTATAACCACAATTTTATGAATTTTTGTTTTGCAGGCAAAATCTAATATAGAATAGTGATATGATTTTATTTTGATAATAATAGGATTTTATTTTGGCAATAATAATATGATTTTATTTTGATAACAATAATAAGAAAAATTTTATTTTAGAAATTTTTGTTATTAGTAAAATTGACAAATTACAAATATTGTCTTCGCTAGCATAAAATTTTTACTATGCAAAATATTTTGACCTTTTGTGTATATCTTCAAGCACATTTAAAAATTTTTTTAAATAAATATCATTTAAATTTGCTTCTGTAATTGTGAATATTTTCTCTGCCTTTGTAATAAAACGTAATTTACTTATTCTCCCAATGACATATACTATGAATGCACATCCAAAGACTTTAACACACGTATTTGGATGCACAGCTTGATCAAGATATGAACTAAAAAGGAAAACAATGACATCACAAATTACTCAATTATTGCTTTTTCAAAGCTTTCATGATATGAAACCGATTGAAAAGCCAAGAAATACTATCTTGCATGATTTTAGTCAAAGTAACAATACAGAGTGTTTAATCACGGGAAGTGCTCTTTCAAAGACAATTAAAGAAGATCATTGCTACTGAAGGGTAAAAACAAGATTTCAATGCAATTTTATTAAAATTTTGTTTTTGTTATTTTGTTAAAATCTAATTTTAAAGGTAATTTAATTTTTTGAACAAGTAGAAAATAAAAATACATAGTAGAAATAATCTTTTTTAATAATGTGAATTTTGTTTTAAAATAGTATGCAAATGTAGTAAATGGAAATTTTGTAAAATATGGAAATTTTTATTATTAGTTTTAAAGTCATTTTTTTTTTTTTTTATTATTTTTTTAAAGTAAAGCTCTTATTTAAGTGAATAGTAGAAGAAAGATATTTTCGTGATTTATATTTGCAATAAATGAAAGTAAGTGTTTCAAATAGAATATTATTTTATTCATCGCAAATACCGCTTAAATCTTTTTTTAAATATAGGGTGATCAATTAAATTCCTTTTAGTTAATTTTATAGAAACAGCTTCAGTAATTATTCGGGTTTCTTTTTCTGCTAATTATCTACTTAGTTCAATTTTTAAGCAAAACAGTAGTTATATACTTAATTTTTTAAATAAGAATTATTTAATTTTAATATTTAATTAAATTAATAATTTCTAAAATAAAAATTAGCTTCAGTACTATAACAAATATTTCTGACATCATTCCAACAAAATTTGTTTATAGAATAAATAGCAGACACACCTATTCTGAACCTATGAAAACCTATTATTAGACACCTATTATGAAGAATACAGAAAGTCATAATTTTGCTGTAAATCCGGTTGCATTTCCTTTTTTTGGATCAGAGGGCAGCACTGCCCAAAACGTCTCCATTGAACTAAACGAAAAGCTAATTTCTCTTTTTAATACAACAACAACATAGAAACAACAGGTAGGACTTTGTTCTATATAAAAAATAAACCGCTATTGCATATGGAAAACAGAAAAACTTTGTGTGCAATTTTTGTTAAGTTTATGTGGCAAATAAAACTAAAATTTTACAAATAGGCAGGAAAAATTGGGAGGTGAAGATTTCGGTAAAAAATGGATGAAACATCTACATTATTTGAACAAGATTCCAAAAATTGACATAAAAATATTCCAGGAACACTACTGGGGATGCAATGATGCAATATAGAAAATCATTAATGTAAAAAAGGAATCATCAGTGATTCAGAGAAACTATTATTATTCATCTAAATAAAACCAACAAATTCTCCATTCTTGTTTTAACTTTGAACAACAGATTTAATTACCTCATAGATTAAAAATACAATATCCCTAAATGAATATAATATCTATGCGTAATTATAATCTGTCAATCAATGTCTTATTACTTTAAAAGACATTGTAATTTTTCATTAGTATTTATAATTAATTTTAATTTTTTTTTTACAATCACAGTATTCCCAGTAACATGAATGAAATAAAGAAATAAAACCGCATTTTATTAAAATATTTACATACTTTTATTAATTTAGCAAAACCCCTCATATATAATAAGTAGATAAAATCCATGGCATATATTTGTGCTTAATATGCAAATATAATTATTTTATATATATACTAAAAGGCATATATATAGTTTTTCAGGGCAATTTTTCGTAAACATCAAAGAATGACTGTCAAAAATAAAATTTTTAAATCTTAATTTTTATTATTCATTTCAATTGTTTTATAAATAGTTTTAAAATTTGAAAAAAACAATTTTTTTTTTAATTCTCTAACATTGACTCTTTTGAAACAAGAAGAAATAGTCCAGAAAATCAATTTTATTATTATTGTTACACAAAATTCCGCGAGCAATGTTTTATCCCACGACTGCAAATTGTTTGAGTTTCATGGCAAACGAATGATAATTTTGCTATAGATGCGTTTCCACAGAGTAACTAGCATCCCATAAAATGACTAATAATTTCTAGGTAGTAATAATAATATCATGAAATCAACAAATAATTATAACTTGTAGTTTTTCACTTTGTATTCTTTGAAGTTTCCTACATGTAGAATAAATGCCGTATAGTCGATTAGAGGACATCGAACTGGATCAAAATACCCTGTTGAATGAATTAAATTTAATTATCAGAGCGCAAAGAAAAAAAAACCATTTTTATTTCAATTTGTTTTCTTCAGCTAAAATTTTGTAATACCTATAACAAACATTAATTAAATCTGAATATCAATACCACTTGATAATTGATAATACACAACTGATAACTCACAATTATAGCTTCAAACTTGATTTCATTGTTAATTAACTTTAATACACAATTATAGTTTCAAACCTGATTCTATTGGTAATTAATTTTAACACACAACTTGATAACACACAAAGAGGATTTTTAACAGTTGTATTAGATTCGTTTTAGTACTCTAAATCTTCTTAATTGCTCCGATTGAGAAATGAAACATTCATCTTTCGCATAAAACCTTTACTATAGTAAAGATTTATTCTCCTAAAGACAAATTCTCCATCGATTAGCTGGATGCAATACGTCAGGAAATTCCTTCCATTTGCATTGTTCCTGTCGATTTCAATTCTCATCATCTTATTCACAGTTCAAACCTCTTCGAATAGCAGTTCTAACACTTCATCAACTTAATTTAAACATTTTGAACATCAGAACACAAACTCATCTCTTATTGAACTCTCCATTGATAATGCAGATGCATGCCAGAATTTATCCCTTTTGACGATGATTCAGATCTAATAAAATTTTGAATTTAATAATAATACAAAAAATCTTGTAGACAGACCCTTGTTTGTCCTAAAGTTCTTTTTTCTTCACGCCAAAAGAATGCTGCACTCACATTTTGATCCTATTTTCCGATTTACAGTCTTTTCGGTCCCACGCTTTAAATAATAATAAGAAAAAGTTCAGCACCGCTAATCAATTATTCTTTATTTGGGGGAACACACAGTTCAATAGACTATTGTAACAGAAAAGAAAACTTTTGTATCAAACATGCACTTAACTTTCTCTCGACTATTGAATCACGTACAAGAAAATATTTATTAACTTTGTCGTTTAATATAACAACTTAAAAAAATTAGGATTCAAATTGTACTTTGTATTGTAACAGGTATAATGGAAAAAACTTTAAAATAATCAAAACTATTCACAACATAAGTAATTATCTCATCAGTAACAAGATCCTTCGTACTACTAATGATTTGAAAATCACAGATCCGTATCAACAAGCAAATCTTTTGGCATCCTATTTAAATAAATCCTCCGACCAGCAATATATTTGCTATGACATTGCTATGATATATATTTGCTAGACGATTTCTCTCACATGCATAACAGGCCCTTTACTTTCAATTAATTGAAAGTTGCTACACTCGCTGTTCCCAATGCTTCTCCAGGCCATGACTGTTTTCCAATTAGATTAGTTAAAATTCTCCATTAATACTATCTTCACCAGCTACTTCCTATTTTTTAAATAATATATAGTGTTCTATTCGCAATTTAATTGCATAATATTTTCGACATCATACCGAATGACTCTCATACCGAATCCTTACTATAGGCAGATGATATTTTTTATTTAGCAAATAACAAAAGTCTAGAAAAAATACATTAAATGGAAACAGAACAGCCGACTTCTCGACATCTATTTCTCACAAAATCTCACTTTGAAACGACACCTCATCTATATAAAAGAAATTCACTAAAAATTTAAATGCATCAAAGCAGCAGCAGATAATTCTTGGGGTTTTCGGTCTTGGCATTCGTTCAGAGTGCAAACTCCACTCGCCTGCTCGAATAGAATATTGATGCTTTAAAATTTGCGAGTTTTGAGTTGGCATTTGTTTCCTATTTGAAATATCTACTGCTTCGCCTTTCTTGTGTTGCAGCTCATGTTTCCATATTTCACACCATTGATCGATTATATGAAGGATAATTTGACAACAAAATAGAGTATTTCTTCTAGACTTCTACATATGAGCCTCTTATTTTTATCTCGTCTAGCAACAGTGATCACGAAATTCCAAAACCTGTGCATGGTATATCTCTACATTACGCAATTGTTCTTCCAAAATGAATTCCCCATTTTACAGATGGAATGGTTCCCCATTTTACAGAAAGAAGGCGGTAAACTTCTATTATTTCAGAAACTGGCAGAGCCCTCTTTTATAAAACAAATTTCGTTTCAGCCATCTTTTCCTCTTCCTATTTACTTTAGATTTGGAAATTTCTCCCCATAACTAACTTCTTCCCTAAAGCTTTGTAGACAACTTATCAATCCGATATTGTCAATTTAATTCATTTCAAATTATTAATTTACCACCAGTTGGTCAGAATATGAAAATTACATTTTACTTTAATGCTTTACCCTTTCAAAACACACAGTTACCACATCATGTCATCAAACACCTTTTTCGAAAAACGTAAAGATGAACACTGATAATTTGCCTTTATATGTATCTAAGACATTAAACAATGAATAGTTGTCATCAATACCGCTTTATAAAACGACAGATTCATAATTAAAAGAGAGATTTTTCCAACAGAACAGATTAATTTTCAGGATAGATTTCTATTTATAAAATTATTTTATGCACTGAGTTTAACAATTTCTTCATGTGTTTTCTCAGATCACAAATATATCATTGTAACAGACAGTCTATTTGTTCTTCAATCTCTAAAAAACTTGAAACTTACAATTCAATTGCTTTATCAAATCACTCAGAAGTCAACTAAAAACCTATTAAATAACATTTAAGCTATCAAATTCATCTGGATTGCACGGCATGTTATTATTACAAAGAATGAGCGAATTAGTTGCAACAAAATTAATGACAAACAAGATTATTTTTCATTGGACACCTTCCAAGGACCTTGTTATTCACCAAAAAAGATCATACAAAAAAAAAAAAAGATCAATGGGTAAACGGAAAATACGTCCAAAAATTTATTCATTTAAGCAATATTAAACCTCCACATAGACTTCTTCCAACAAATTGAATAAAGACATATTGTTTACTTAACATATCCTTTAAAAGCTAAACTCCATAGATTTGGTTTAACTTCATCCCTTTTGTGACCCTTTTGCAAAATACAGGAAATTGGAAAATATATTTTGTTTCAATGTACGAAGCATGAAGAGGCATGCTGCAAAAAAGTTTTCGGCTGCAATTTTCTTTTTTTTTTCATGGATATTCGATATGACAGAGGATGAGTGAACAAAAACTTGAACAATATTTAATTTTTCATGAAATATTTTGTAAACTTCTAAGCAATGGGGAACTTTTTTTCATTTTTGTAACAGGTGTTATTCAAAGATTCTTAGCATCTTTCCATTTTTTTAGTATTCTCATCTAGTCGATCGATAGTTTCATCTATTCAATTCCTCTTTATGTTTATCTATTTTCTTTCGGTTGCTAGAAATATTGTACAATAATTCATTTAATTCAAAATCATGTTCAAAGTTCAACATAAGACCTATCAAATTTGAAAGGTTAGTATAGATTAATGAATTTCATTCATTATAGTTGTTTGATAGTGTCCCTTTTATTTTGATAATTTCTGGATAAATTGAGTTAAGTCAATAGTCAAATTAAGTCAAAACATCCTTATCCTATAACGAGTTTCAATCTGTTCTATACCACCTGTGATATATTTCATTACTTGATCAAGTTTACGGTAATGCTACCCTTTAAGAAGTCCGCTTTTAATATCTAACACACAAAAATACATCTAAAGTGGTGTCGTAAACTGATCATTATGGTTTCCAACTGAAGGCATGGCATAGTGTTTCCGCTTCAATCTGGGAGCGTATAATCGCCGCATCAGTGTGTGGAGGAGGTCAGCTCAGCGATCCCAAACAAACTTTATTTTGAAAAAGTACATGGTAAATAATCTCGATGTGTTGGTGTAGCATGCTAATTCCTACGATAGCAAATTACTCCCTGTAGTCATTAATCCACAAACTTAACAGATTAACAATATATTGATGTAGTGATGAAAATTCTTATCTTATTATTCATGGCGCATCATCTTAGGGCTGTTTTCTAATAATTTCGTTGTCATACACATTATCACTGGCTAATATCTGATTTTATCTCCGTGTTGTTCAAACACTTCCTTGTGCAGCAAGGTCCTTAGATATTTAGACAATTTAACATATATGTGATATGGTAGGAGGTGTATATGGTTATACACACTGGTGTGCAAAACCTAAGCAACAGGTGGGCTATTTGCCATAACTCCACGAGAAATCGTCTGAGAGACATGACATTCAGAAATGAGGGAGAGTATTATGTACGTAAAGGATGACGAAATCATCGAATACAATGCACATTGAAAAAGGAATACAATGCATACGGTATGGAATCAAACAAAAACAAGCTCTACTGAACGCATAGTATCGTGTTTTATTATTTATATCGTGATTTATCCAAGAGGAAGAACAACAAGCAGATGTTCCTTAATATGGGATATGCCCTCCCCTCCCTGCAATGGTTGCTTCGCACCGTCTCCGCATACTCAGAACCAGCGGTGCAACATTTCTTGCGATAGGAGTGCCCATTCCTCAATTTGTTTGAGTTGTTGGGTGCTCTCCGGAGGATGTAAGCATGCTGCAATGCGTCTTCCCAAAGCATCCCACACATATACGAGGGGATTTAAATCTGGGGAGTACGCTGGCCAATCCATTCGAGTGATATCTTCACTTTCCAGTAGCTCCTCAGCAGCAAGAGTCCGATGTGGCCGTGCATTGTCATCCATAAAAATGAAGTCTGGCCAATGGCACCTCGGAACAGCCGCACATGAGGAAGGAGTACCTCCTCACAATAGCGATCCCCGGTTACAGACCATCTGTCGAATACGTGGAGCTCAGTTCACCCGTTCAGCAAAATGCCTCCCCAGACAAGAATTCCAGAACAACCATAACGGTGTCTTTCCTTGAGGTTACTGGAATAAAACCGGGTCCCTACCTCTTTCCAAATCAAAACGCGTCGAGAATCGCTTCTGGTACAGAACCGGCTCTCATCCGTAAAGAGGACACGACTGCATTGATAAGTTGTCCAGTTTTTGTGGTCTCTGCACCACTGTAAACGTTGGCTAACTTTCAACGTGAGGCAGCGTTCTCGAAAGGCGGGAAAATCGGCCCACTTTTTGAGGGGGGGGGTCTGACCCCAGTAAACCGCGACGCTTGTCGCCACGTTGCTGTACAGAGTTGCTGAGCAATGGCGTTTGCTGACTGCTGTCGGCCTCTTTTCATCTGTAGGACGATATAATGGTCATCTCCCGCAGTTGTATTCCTCGGGCGGCCACTACCAATCTTTCTAACAGCTGTACCTGTGGTTTGGAACGATTTCCAAGCGCGCGAAACGACACTTTTGTTGATTCCGAACTCTGCAGCTATACTGGTGACAGTACGCCCCTCCTCCAGCTTTCCGATCATTCTTCCATGTATGAAGTCGTCCAGGTGATTTCTTCTAACCATATTTCACGAACTGACTCACTGGCACTTACAACGAATATGTTGAATTGCGTCTCCGTCCTTCCTTTTATTCTATTGTTGAGCTGCACTCGCCGACATCACGCGTTTTGCGTACGCTCACGCCGCCTCCGACGTTTCGTTCCTGATATTTGCATACGCATGACGTTTCGGCTGACTTACGTGTTCATTGCACTGATCACCAGACCTTCTTTTCTGCAATTTCATGACTATCTGCTAAATTTCTACATTGTTGCTTAAGTTTTGCACACCAGTGTATATGCCCAATTCGTGCACAACAAATTTTGAAGATTTGGATCAATAGTTGAAGATTTTATGACAAATAGTATCATAAGATGACACTATGACTCTATGTAATTGCCTACATAGCCGCATATAAAGTGCGAGGCAGATATGAGAGAATATCCTGTTACTCTTTATAAAAAATAGCCTTGCGCTAACTGTTGTTGTGTTTTATGGGTTTAAAGATATATTAAGTTTATTACCCATATGTGTGTTATATTTTCAATATAAAAATACTTACAATAGTTTTAATGCTAACTGAACTTACTTTTCTCAAATGTTTTCACATTTTTTTTTTTTTTTTAACTTTTAAAAGATTATATTTGTAATGTATTTAAATTAATTGCTAAAATGTACATTAACAACAAAAAAATTTCCTTTATTAAATGAATTTCATAATTTCAATGGTGTCGAAAGAAATTACACAGTCAATTTGTTTATTTTAATAGCCCCATCACCTTTTGGGCTATCATTTGACTTAAGATGACTTCTTCTGTTATCTTTACCATAAACTGGTTACACCGTAAAATTATAGTGTTTCAAATATATATATTTATCAATAACAATTTATTTCAATATTAAAAAAAAAAAATTTTTTTTTGAAAAACAAAATGCACAATTAAAACCAATGTATTTTTTAAAAATAATTTATTAATTTTTAGAGATTAATTAAAAATGTTTAGTAATAATAGTTTTTTTTAATAATTTAATAATACGTCATTTTCGTTGTCTTAATTTTCAAATATTCGATTGTGTATAATGAGGGATGCCCTAACTATATGGAACTGCTGTAATTTTGGCGATTATTTTTTTTTAAATCTCATAAAAAGTTAAAATTGAATCAAAATGATTTGAATTAAAAATTTCTTTATAACCCAACTTATTACATTTTAAATAGAGAATAAAGTTTCAATTAATTCTTTTAAAATTTTACATTTATTTAATTTGTGTCAAATGAATTAAAAAATTTAAACATTTACATTGTAACATATTTTCTTTTTTATATTTCATGTACATTATTTTTGGTTATCAAAATAAGTTATTAAATTATAAAAAACATAAAATTTCCAATTTAATAATTTTTACAACCATTTTAGAAAAATTTATACAATTTTTTTTCTGTTTTTACCCAATTTATTTATCTTCGTTACTTATCATTATTTAATTCTATATTGGGAAACATTTTTGGTAAAGTAAAGGAATATAAATTATTGTTCTTGCTGTTTAAATTTATACACACAAAGATGTTAGATAATTTTCAGTAAGTTGATATGTATTAAACATTGGTATGCATTAAATTTCTAAGATAATGCTGTTTTTAGAAAAATTGTTGCATTTCAATATCCAAATAACGAAAACGACATTGATAATTCAACGAAAATAAAAATGAATATGATATTTCTTATCCAGAAACAATTGATACCAACTTTTGCATTATTACATATTGTATAAAATTTTATTTATATAAATTAAAATAATTCTAAAAAAATCGTAATTTTCTTTTAAAAGATTCGCAGTAATGGATTTGTACTTTTTTACTGTTGCGAAATTACAGGCTTAATTAGAATTTTTTAAAGAAAAGTTTATCATTAAAATTTAACAAATTTTTGTTTTAAAATTCTATTTCACATATTCTGTTTCTCGGCCGCTTATAAAATGCATTTCACTGCTGTTATTTTGCCAGCCTTGTGATATAAATCACCCAACACTTATATGTCTATCAAATAAAGTTTCTTAAATCAAATTACTGAATTTGCGTTAATATTTAAATAATTAAATATTACATTTGTATTATGTATTTTATATGCTACTTACTTTGTTAATATATATTTTATATTTATTGTAAATGCTAATTAATATCATAATTGATTCTTTTAGTTTTGGATCGTTGTTTTTCCTGCCAGAAATATATTTTAGCAGAGAAACAACTTCTACAGGATGTTGAATTGGCTGTCATGCAGATAATGTCATATTAAATATATCTATATCATATCTCTTTGTTACTTCTCCGTTTAATAACTATGATATGGACTATTGTTCTACGATTTTTTTTTCACAAAATAAATAAATATATGTTTAATGTAAAAGAAATATAAGAAAATATCGAGTCTATATTTGAGGAAATTATCAACAAAGAAAATAATTATTCACTTCATACAATTTCTTAATTTTGATGTTTCATTATTTAGTTTATTTAAAATTTCTACCGATATGTGGAGCTGATAACTCGAAAGCTTTTAATTTTATGTTTTATTTTACTTGGTGCAGCCGACCGCCATATTTACTCGTAATAAGTTTTGGGTGCTGAGCTACCAACTATTCAATGAAATTTTCTCTTTTAGAAAGAAAAATATTTTTATTAAACCTAATCCTGGAAGTATTTGGATACCTAATAAATCAAGGTATTTCATCAAAATGATCTCGATCAGCGTTTTGACATTGAGCTTGTTAGCAGCTGTTGTGAGAACAAGTCTAGCTGGAGATAGGATCTGTTTTTACATATGTTTCTCTCATTCAAACCGAAACAACATTTTCCCTTTTTGAATTTTAATAAATAGAATTTGCTTTTGCATTTAATAAATTTTTGTACTCTTAAATTAAATATCAATTGTTATTACATTTTTACATGCTATTTGTTGCATATTTATTATTGCATTCTCTTAAAAAATTTGTAATATTATATAATTACTAAATATTTTATTTAGAATACTAATTGAGAATAACGTTCAACTATCAAATTACTGAAAATAATACCATAGAAATTATAATAAAATGTGCAGAATAAAATTGTAAAACTTAAAAATTTTTATACATTTTTTTTGTTAAAATTCTATAATATCAATGAATTAAAAACTTTTCTAATGTATTAAGACACACATGTTATTTCCTTTTATAATTTTTATTAACTTTCATTATAATGCTATAATTTTGTTCAGTAAAATTAGAATAAAAGCATTATATAATATATCAGATATTTTAGTATCATAAAACATCTGTTGAACAATTATTGAATTACTGTGAATTATTAAATGTTTGTGTCCTTATTATTATTGAAAGCAAGTAATATAAATTTTTTTTTTTTAAATCAATTCCTACTTTTTTTCTCACTCTATTGCAGAAAGTCCTTTATAAATAATTTTCGTTCATTTTTTCAAGTTTATTTGGCGCCATCTATTTGTAGATATAGGCAACTTAAATATCAAAAAAACTAAAATTAATTAATTAAATTTAAGTACTGAATTGATATTTGAAAAAACTTTATTAACATCAAGTGTCATCTACTATAAGTTAGAAAATATGTATTTGAGCTTGAGTGGATGAATACAAAGTATTTTATTAACGATTGAAAATTTGAACAAGATATATAGAGGGAGAGTGTGAGCTAATAGAAGGAATTGAAAAAACCATTCAGTATATAGTTAAATAGTCACAGAAATTCATGAACGCAACATAACTATTGAGCATTTAATTACTATTAATGCATAATTCAAATTAAATAGGAAATAAAATGATTTTCATCTTTATTATATTTCATAAAGTTAGTACTTTATGCTATTTTAATTTCAAATACAAATAATTTGTTTGGCTCTTTGACTTTTTAGAACCACCTGTAAAAGCAAGGTTAATTTTTCCATCTGCTTTGAAAGAGGAAGTGCTATCTGTACTATTAGGTCCGGAGATATACCTCTGGAATTCCAGTGGCTGAAAGATGGCCAAGATGTAATACAAGCAGAAGGCGTCAAAATCCAATCGGTTATGGATTCCTCAATACTTCTCATATCATCTGTGACATCTAAAAGATCAGGAAACTACGTTTGTATTGTAAAAAATGCTTTCGGAAGTAACCGCTACACATCTGTTCTTGCTGTAACAGGTAAAGCAGCCTATACATACATAAACATATATGTATATATATATATATATATACACTTCAGATCTTTATAATTATTCTTATATAATGATTATAAATATATAAAAAATAATTGCTATATATTAATGGATTTGTGAATTTACTTTTAAAGTCAAATGTAAAGAAAACTATTCATTATTATGTTTGAAATATTTGAATTCTTATTTTAAAACTCATAGTAAGTTACAAAGCTTGCTTGTGGGATTTTTCATATTTTTAAATTGTATTTTACTCTTCAAAAGAAATTATCCTATTTTTGTTTTAGTTTTTTTTTACCATACTATGATTATTATTGAGAGAAAAATATATTTTGACAACAAATTTTAAATTTGCAATTTATAAAAATAAATTATTTATTTAAAAATTAATTAACGAAAATAGTAATGTCATAACATTTTCTTGTTAACTTACTTATAAAATTATATTAAGTAATTTTATAAATATATTTTATTTAAAGTTTTTATTCACAACTTGAAAATTTAAGAATATAAATTTTTTATTTTTTAAGTTTCAAATTCACAACTTGAGAAGGAATTTTTCAGTAAATGAATCTGTATAATTATTAATGTCTTTAAAATATATTACATCATAATGGAATAATTTTTAATATTTTATGTGAAAATACATATATATATATATATATATATATATATATATATTTAAAATTTAGATATGTTCAATTTTAGATAATTTTAACTACCCTTTTTTTGTATCAAAAACAGCTCCTCCAACATGGAAAACAGAACCAAAAGACGTTTATACGAAGGAAGGCGAGAGCGAAATCAGAAATTATGTGAAGCACTGGGACCCCAGTGTGAAGCACCACAACCACAAATTAAATGGAAAAAAGGTAATGATTAAATTGACGCAAAAATATTTGATGACAAAATATGTTTGAATATTAGCCAAAATATTGTTAGCTTATTAATCCTAGCTACAAATCCTTATTAATCCTAACAAACTCCATAAACTTCTATTTTTATATTTATATTTAAAACAACATATGAGTGAGTGATTTAAGATTCCGACTTATTTTTGATTCACTATTCAATGAGAACTGAAATTTTTTTAAAGAAGAAGACATAATTTTTCATTACACAAAAAGAAATACCAATGCAATGTAAATCGAATTCTGTTTTTACTATAATACCGTGTAGGAATGGATGAATTATAAACCGATGCATTAAATTTATGAATGAGAAATCCATAACTTCTTAAAAATTTTATTATAATTTATAATGTTTCTATCAGTAAATTAATTTTGATATCAGATTTTAAGAATGAACTATTTTTCTTCACATTACCATTAACTTAATTAAAAATGTAGAAAACAAAATCGTTTATCTTAAAAGTTTTGATGCCTATTGTTAAATTTGAATGGATTAATATTGCATATATATATCAGATATTGCAAGCACTTCTTTAAAATTTGTAATATAAAAACGGAAGTTGAAATTGAATACCATAAATAATTTTAAAATATTTATGAAGAAAAAATTATTGCAAAGTAGAATATCCTTGAAAAATAATTATGCATCATTTTGAGATTTTACACAAAAAAAAAAAAAAAAAAAAAAAAAAAAAAAAAAAAAAAA
>BPLQ01007539.1:55195-75390 GCA_021605075.1 Caerostris darwini
AAAAAAAAAAAAAAAAAAAAAAAAGAATTACATTTGCTTTTAAACTGAAATATCACTTTCCTAGTGACACTGAAAACTCCTTTATATCAGGCGATCCTAGTTCCAACATACAACCTTTTTTCCAGCGGCACTTTGTCCTTCAGCAAAATTGATGTTGCAATGCAAGGCAGCTACACGTGTATAGCAGATAATAATATCGGAACACCGGAAAGAGTGTTTGTCAAAGTCAGGGGTAAGAACTGCAGATCTTATAGCCATCAATTTAAAATTTTGTTTTGTTGTGTGCTAAGCAAGTGATTGTCAACTTAGTCATAACATGATCATTACATCATATTGTGTATAAAAATTATGTATATTATTAATATTTTAATGCAAAAGTATGCGTTGTATAGTATGTATAGTTGGATATGCGCATTTAGCATTCATTTTAATAACATGGAGAATTGATGTACCATTTTTTTTATAGTAGTTCACTCAATTTACCTTGTTTTAAAATTTATTCTTCTTTTTTGCAGTATTTTTCTAACACAGATAATATCTAATTATCTTTAATTCTCCATATATATATGCATAAATAATACTTGAATTATTTTTAAAAACTGTGCAACAAAAGTTTAACCTATGATTTCTGTAGTATCAAATCTTATTTGTTTTCGTAAGGAATTTCTGATGGATTAGAAGCTTTGATGAATAGGATGTTTCCAGTTATTTTACACAGAAAAGATTTCAGTATAAATTCAATTCATTACTTATAAGTAAGTAATACACAATTATATGTAATTTCCAATTATGATTTATGTTTTGGCTGCACACTTTCTCCTATTTTTGTCTATTTAATGAAAAAAATTCTCAATTATATTAATTCTTTTAATCATAACAGAAATTTCCAGATAAATAAAAAATTATACAAAATTATTAAACAAGTATTAAAGTTTTGTTCAGAATTATCCCATTGCTATTATTTAACATTTAATTAAAAAAATACATTGATAGTAAAAAATTTTGATGAAAATTTTTGTTTAATTCTAAAACATCATTATATGTTATTTAATTAAACAATAACTTAATTACTACTTTATATCTTCATTTTATTTATTTTTTTATAATATATTTTCTCATGTTAAATAATTTTTAGTGTATTTCAATCCTATTCATGCGTTGGCGAATTTATATTATAATATATTAAAACTTGGTATAAATTAAAAAAAGATTATTCCCTAAATGGCATTGGTCATTAAAGGTTTATTCATTCGTTCGATATGTGGCGTTGTAGGTTCTTATATTACATTCTGATATTCCACACCTATTTTGGGGATCGCCATATTTATCCTTTCATGCTTCAAGATTAACAGTATTATAAGCGATGTTAACCTATTACAGTATCCTTGTTGAAATAATTTGCTTAATAATGTTTTGCGATTTTGTCATAAGTGGCGAACCAGATATTTAATATGGTTTTTACTGAAAAGCTGATTTTTCTCATCACTCTGAGCTTAATGACGGCGTCGAATGCAGGAGGTAAGAAAACTGCTTTATGTTGTCGAAGTTCATTTTATTAAGTAAAAATGTATCTCAACTATAAATAGAATTCTTTCGTTTTATGCATTAAAACACTTATTGTATTTACATGTTATATTTTTACGAAATAAGATTTTTTAACTGTGCATGTAATTTAATGTAATAATTATTTATTTGTTAAATCGCACTATACATTAAAATCAATAACGTGTATATGAAAGAAAATGTTTTTTAAGTTTTATTGATGTTTTATAAGTTATAATAAAGCTATGAAAAGCTAAGTTATAATAAAGCTATGAAAAGCTAAGTTATAATAAAGCTATGAATGTTTTATAATTTAAAATAAAGCTATGAAATACTAAGCTTTCTAGTTATTGATAACAATAATCGATTGCAAGGATAACATTATAACAAAAATGTAGGGTATTGCCCATTATTTACATTTCTTAGTTTTAGAATTACATTGTAGAATTACCTGCTATCTTATTAATTATACTTATGTTCTTTTTATATATATATTTAATTCAATGTCTTTAAAGTGTATCCCAAATGTAAATGATGATTTTATTGTTTTTATTCTATATAAATCTCAGGAATTCAATTTAAGCACAAATTTCTGATTATAAATTTCATGTGCCTGATAGCTATAGGATTTATATCTGACAACTATAACATATTATAGGATTATTTAAAGCTATTTCTATGTAATATTCTGTCTGATGTGAGTGTATAATTGATTTTTAACTATTATAGATGCCCCTGTAGTGATCCCATTTAATTTTCCACTTGCTTTAACAGAGGGAGAACGTGGAAGTGCCGCTTGCATAGTCAGATCGGGAGATATCCCTTTGGAATTTTCCTGGCTTAAAGATGGTAAAGATTTGCAAGAGATCAACGGCATCAAAATTAAGTCCTTAACTGATTCATCAGTTGTGTACATTTTATCTGCGACTTCTGAAAGCTCTAGTAATTATACTTGCATCATCAGAACTCTTTCGGAAGTGATCGCTATACCTCAGTACTAGCTGTTACAGGTGAGTTATTATTACAGAAAATTTTCAACCTTTTCATGATTTCTTAAGAAATAAATATATAATGATGAGTTATTTATTATACAAAATAAAAATTAATCCTTTGAAATATTTTTCATACAATTAGTTGATCTACTTAAAAATTGAAGAAGTATATCGCCAAATTTCATTTCTCAACGACATTTAAGGCATCCTTTTTTAAAACTAAATAATCGAATAAAACGCCGAATAATAAGACGAATAAAAAAGTTTGAAAAAAGTTTGAAAAAAAACCATTTAAAATTAAGGCATTTTAAATACTTTAATAGAAAGCTACGAATTTCAAAACTTTGGTGTGGTTTGTATTTAGAAATTTACCTTGTCATTTCTTACGTTAGATCTGAGATTAGAAATGAGAAAATTATAATAAAGCATTATATTTGAACTTTATATAATTCATGATAAAAAATTCTGTTTTGATCTTTTAAATATTATTAGATGTTAAATATACACTGAAGTGACAAAAGTCATGGGATAGGAATATGCAAATTTTCGGATGGCAGTAGCATCGCGTAGAACAGGTATAAATGCACAGTGCTTTCGCAGAGCTTTCATTTCTGTTCAAGTTATTCATGTGAAGAGGTTTTGACGTGATGATGACCGCACGACGGGAATTAACAGACTTTGAACGCGGAATGTTAGTTGGAGCTAGACGCATGGGTCATGCCATTTCGGAAATCGTTAGGGAATTCAACATTCCCAGATCCACTGTGTCAAGAGTGTGCCGAGAGGCATGAAATTTCAGGCATAACATCCCACCATGGACAGCGCAGTGGTCGACCGCCTGCAATTAACGACCGAGACCGGCGGCGTCTGCAAAGAATCGTAAATTCTAACAGACAAGCAACACTGCGTCAAATAACCGCAGAAATCAATGTGGGACGTACAAGGGACTTGTCTGTTAGAACTGTGCGGAGAAATTTGGCTTTCTTGGGCTATTCCAGCAGAAGACCGACTCGAGTGCCTTTACTGACAGAACGACATCGCTTGCAGCGACTCGTGGGCACGTGAGCATATCGGTTGGTCCCTTAGATGAATGGAAAACCGTGGCCTGGTCCGATGAGTCACGATTTCAGTTGGTAAGAGCTGATGGTAGGGTTCGAGTGTGGCGCAGACCCCACGAAGCCATGGACCCAAACTGTCAGCAAGGCACTGTTCAAGCTGATGGTGGCTCCGTAATGGTGTGGGCTGTTTTTCATGGCATGGACTTGGTCCTCTGGTGCGACTGGACCGAACATTGACTGGAAATGCTTATGTTCAGCTACTTGGAGACCACTTGCAGCCATTCATGGACTTCATGTACCCAAACAACGATGGGATTTTTATGGATGACAATGCGCCATGTCACCGGGCCACAACTGTTCGCGATTGGTTTGAAGAACATTCTGGACAATTCCAACGAATGATCTGGCCACCTAGATCGCCCGTCATGAATCCCATCGAGCATTTATGGCACATCATCGAGAGGTCTGTTCGTGCCCAAAATCCTGCACCATCAACGCTTTCACAATTATGGAAGTCTATCGAGACAGCATGGCTCAATATTCCTGCAGAAGACTTCTAACGACTTGTTGAGTCCATGCCACGTCGAGTTGCTGCACTTCGCCGGGCGATAGGAGGGCCGACACGATATTAAGAGGTATCCCATGACTTTTGTCACTTCAGTGTATATATTAAGATTATTGTAGCATGATTATAAATATAATTCTTGCTACATAATTAGGATTATTTTTTAATTAAAAAAATAATGCATTGATTTATTAATTTCTGTTAAAATTTAACGTTTATGTAGTGAATTTTAAATTTATGCCTTTAGTTTAAAATGAAAATATTTATTTTTTATTTGTGATTTTTCAGTTCCACTGACATGGAGTGTAGAGCCCTAAGATATTGATATTCAGGAAGCAGAAAATGAATTGATTTATTGTGAAGCCAACGGTGAGACCGCTCCAGAAATCAACTGGATGCATGGTAATGTAAAGGACAGAAAATTATTTTACAAAATTATTTAAATTAAAATATTGCCTTTCAGCTATGCTCGTTTAATTTAATTTCGTTATTTACTATTAAATAAAAATAAAGTGAATTTACGATTTTTAAAAATTTGTCGGTTAAGTTTATATGTTTTATGATGTGTTTTATTTTTTATTAATATGAATCAGAACTAAAGATTTAACTTAAAAAATATAGAATAAATGTAAAGTCAAATAAATTATGTGTGTCCTTTTAATGTTTTTAAATGAATTGTTTTAAAGTGAATAATCATTAGCATTTCTAAATAAATTATTTAACTCATGGAACATAAATCATTCAAAGCTTATCATTACTTTATCATAAATCATTCAAAGACATAAACTTGGAATTTCAGAATCAAGTCACGAGTGAAAGTTAAAACAAGAAATTGCCGAAAAGACTGTTAACAAAGGGTACCAGTTTATAATATCTGATAATCTCAAATTTTATTGTGAATTTCAAAACAATTTCGGAATTAAAATTAAGTTATTTTATTTAAAATTTTAAATGAATTATGTTCATTTCCTAACCACCTAAAAGTAACTGATTTCATAAATGGATAGCACTTTCAAACTTTAACCGGCTTTAATTTTACGTACTAAAAGCCAAAAACTATTTTTGTCAAAGTTAGTGGTGAGATTGGAAAAAAGAAATATTTGTTTGAATAGGATGTCTTTCCTATTATGATGGGCTAAGCAAGTGGGAAAGATTGATTAAAGCATATTATATATATGCTAGATAGCTTTAATAATTGGTTTATAAAATCATATACAATGATGTCAATGTTAAACATTGACCTATAAAGCGCTTGTTTAAACATACGGTACACAAAAATTATGCGTATTTATATTTTGTGAGAAAATTTAAAATAATGCTATATATTTCAGAATTTTATTATGGTGTAACTCCATTTAGAGGAGTTTTTTTATTGTTTCGTTATTTACTGTCTTTTTTTTTTTTTGTTGTTGTTGTTTGTGTTTCATTAAGAAAACATTTAGAGATTTAAGACTCGTTTTAATACAAAAATGTTAATTTTACAGTGATGTAATTTGTATGTAGAGTTATTTCAGGAATATTGCTTGCCTGAAGTGAGAAGGTTTTCCGGAAGAATTAAACTTCAAACATAATGCGTTGAAGAGAAGAGGTAGTGCAAAGTAAGTACATTTTATAATTATAATTTTTAAAAATTGTTTGTTAAGTGCGTTTGGCTTTTTATTGATATCAATACACAAAAAGGTAGGTTGTCAGTGAAGAACAATAAGCTTCCAATTGCTGTAAGCAACTTTTTAAGAACTGTTGTATGAGAGTAAAGAAAATATTTTAAATATTGAAAATTAATTTAAAGCAAATAAATAAGTATTAATAAAAAATTAAAATACATCAATTTTCCTCTTAAATTTCCTTTTTTTCGCGATGAGTGGCGCTGTCTGTTCAAGCCGTTAATACTAAACCTTAAAGATAAAAAATACTCCCAAAAGAGCCTCCAATCAGATCGCAGTATTTCGGTGACAAGGCAAAGGTAATTTTTGTTGAAGGAGTTCCGAGGGTTAAATTTAACCCTATACCTCCTGTGCTGAATTAATGAAAGTCAAATTACATAAGAAGGATGCTGCATAAACGGAAATAAAGGAATAAATAGGAATAAGTAACTTACTCAGGAGAAAAGCAGGCAAATTTCCCATGCTGACGGGAGGGAGGAGCCTTTTCACAATGCAGGAAACAAATTCTCGTCGCGGAGTTGGGAGGGGAAGGAAAGGGAGTCTCGTGGAGTTGGCGATACGGCAGTGGGCGTGGCTTCTGGTTTGCAGCGGTAGAAAGTAAACAAAAAGAAGTATACTGATCCAACATTTAGGAACAGGGGCAGGGGGGTAAATGTTCTGCGGCTGTAATAATAAAATATTGATTAGTTGAATATTAGCGCTCTAATATTATGGATTTTTCTTCAGGGTCCATTGCAGTTTGGAGTTGAGGGAGAGCTGATCGGAATGCCTTCAGTAGAGCGGGCCCATTTATACCTTTTTGGCGTAGTAATGAAAGTATTTGCCTCAGAAGGTCAAAGCTGTTATTATTTATTGGTGTTGCTTGTTGTCGGTTTGGTTTACTTGCGATAACGTAGCGCGTAGGTAATTCCATTTTCAATAGTTGGGATGACTGGTGGGTGCGTTGTTTGGAGTTGCCGGAAATTTTCTTTGGTTGGCGGATTCAGGGGGAACTCAGGTTTTCTTTTGAGTTGTTGGTGTCCTTTCCTTGGAAACTGGGGACATCCTCGCCAGTAGACGACGTGTGATCCTTTGCAGTTCACGCTCGAATCTTTAGGCTGGGTGCTATCGGCGGTGAGGTGTTCTGCTGCGCAGTGTGCACATCTAGGTTTCAAGTGGCATTATAATTATTGTCGTTATATTTAAAAATGTTTATATTTATATATTTTTTATGATAATGCCTGAGCAGAATATTTATTGTTGATTGTTCACTACTTTTTATTTATTTATTTTTGAATTTAAATATTTAGTTACAGAAATGTTTCATTACAAAATTTTAATCAGGAATTTTTTTGAATTCATAATCATATTTTGAACAAAATATAAAAGCACAGAATTTTCGATGTCACAGTTTTTTTTATTAATTACGGAAATATTTCTTGCGATACTGAAAGTCTCTAGAATTACCAGATGTTACTTTTAGAAATTTTAACTCCTAACAGTAATCAATATTTCTATATTTGTAATAAAATTATTTTCAAAAGGTAATATAATTTGTTAAAATTTGTATTACTCTTAGGAGAATCTAGTTGCCCGAGTTCATAATGAGAAAATTATAGTAAGTAATGAGAAAACTAAAAATCATAAATGTGACGTATGTGAATGTTTATTTTCGAAAGCATACAACCTAAATAGACATAAAAAGAAAGTGCACAAAACTGATTCTTCATCGTCAGAAATAGAAGATAAACTATTTAAATGTAGAAAATGTATAGTCAGCTTTTCGACTGTAAGAAATCGTCGCAGACATGAAATAAAACCACATAAGTTCTTCTAGAAAAAAGACAAAATTTAAAATGTTCTGAATGTAACAAAATTTTAAGCAAATGTAATAAAATCAATCATTTTTGTCAAGATTATCTAGACATTGTAATAGTTACAGATACCCTTTCATTTACATCAGTAGAAGATTTCAACGTGTGGAAATTAAATGAAGAAAAGCAAACTTCTGCATGCTACATCCTAAAAAATTCATATGGGATCAAAAATAAAACAGTCAAGCATTTTGCTTGTCATAGAAGTGGCATATTTAATTCTAAAAATTCCGGAAGGCGACATTTAAGACTAGGTGGTTCCAATAAAATAAGCTTCTATTGTCCAGCAAGCATGCATGCAACTTTTTTTTGACAGTGGAACAGTAGACGTATCATTTGTATCTACTCATATTGGACATTCTTTTGAGGTAGGTCGATTGAGACTCACAAAGCCTGAGAAGTATTCCTGGTATTCCAATACTAGATGTATTAAGCAAAATTACAAATACTGTTTCTCCAACGAAGCGTCTTGCTGCCAACAAAGCACAAGACTTGAGAAATATTGCAAAATAATATGGAGTCAAAATGTCAGCCATCAGAAATGGAAATTATGCTTTATCTCTGGATAGTTGTGTAAAAGAAATGAAAATGAAAGATTATAATCCAATTTTATTATATAAGTTACCAGGAGAAGTGTCTGAAAGTTTTCTTCATCTAGATATTGACGATTTCGTATTAGATCTTATGAATGAAGCGCAAGAAGAAATTTTAAAGCTATACGGGAATGAAAAGTTGTACATAAATAAATCTATAAAATACATACATCTTTTTAATTAGTTATGAAATTGTTCGCTAAAGACATGTCAATACAAAACAAATAGCAATTAGTTGCTAGTAAACAAATACTTTTTTTTTTGGCAAATGATTTTTTGGTGGTACATTAGCTTATTATTTGACTCAATCTACCATCTATAATTTTACCTCACCTAAACAATCCTCCAAAAGAAACTAGAAAGGTTCATACAAAATTTCTCTTACCTTTCCAGTTCCCAGGAATATTAAGAGTGAGATATCCAAAGGGGCGGGATGTAGACAATTAATTCCGATATCTATTTACAATACTTTTATTAAGCATATTATAATGACGAGATGACACAAAAAATTACTGGACATACAGGCAGAGAAACCGCATCTTAGCGCGGCTAACTACTAACAAGGAAGTGCCAAAGTTCAAAGCGCGAAAAAAGTTCTTAAACCGAAGTACGGTTGGTTACAGTTAAGAGAGGAAAAGTGTTCACGTGTTCAGTGTTTGACAAACAAATCAGAAATTCTAGTTCGACATCATTTTCGACATATGTCATGAAAATGAATATGAACATGTAAACAGTGATTATATCATTTAATGTTCCATTCTGAAATTGATATACATTTTTATTCTCGAAGGCCTGTTAAGGAAATGTAATTTATAAAACAGTCAAATTGTGAAAAAATATTTTCTAGTTGTGATTATCTTGATTATTAAAAATGGAGGAGTGGGGGAATTCTCACACTCCTGTAAATTGAAAAAAATTATTTTATACATCTTAAAATTTAATATACATGAATAATCCAAATGATCTTGAATTTGGAATAGTATTAAGGAGGGGGATTCTTCTCTGGAAATTAATCTTAATGTTTATAGATGAATATGCAATAAAAAAATTAAAAACTATTCGTAATATGATTCGAATAAAACTGATGAAAGGATAAGGAGTTAAACGTATTAGGAAACGGGATTAACAAAAATTAAACACTTAATTAAAATAAATTTAATTATTTTTTAGATTAGTCTAGGATCTTGTACTAGAAGAAATGTGTTTAGATGTAATTAAAAAAACCATTTTTATTTATCAGCGGAACACGAGAAACAAGAAACAACGAGAAAGAGCAACAAAGACACATATACGATCTTCTACGAGTGACGAAAGTTTCCGGTTTATTTTTTATTTTAAAAATATTCTATAATGTAGTTTAATATATAAATAATAGTATATTTTATTATATTTAATGCTAATTAATTCTAAAATTCCCATGATAATCTATTAAAACTTAATCGATTTTCATTCATATAACATAAGTTTTGCCTATAATGATGTTTGAGTATCTATCTAACTACAAAATATATTTATATATATGAGTGAAATTGATTATGTTTAAACAGATTATCATGGGAATTTTAGAATTAATTAGCATTAAATATAGTTATGTTAAGAAATTAAACTACATTATGGAATATTTTTAATATAAAAAATAAACTGGAAATCTTACTTTCGTGATTCGTAGATCGTATTCCGTGTTCGTTGCATTATCGTTGATGAGTCAACTGATTAGTAAAAAAAAAGTATTTTTATTAAAGATTAATTGCTCACACATTTCACATTTTTTCTTTGTACAAGATCCTAGACTAATCTAAAAAATATTTTAATTTATTTAAATGAAGTCTATAGCGTTTAATTTCTGCTTTCCGTGTTTCACAGTTAGTCAACTCCTCATCTATTCATCAGTTGGCAGCCATGATTGTTTATTAGAAATGCTTTCAACTGCTTTCAAATCGCATGCGCAGTAGTGCAATATTACAGATATGCATGCGCAATAGTACAATGTTTCCTATGAGCATGCGCGATAGGGAGAAAAAGCTAACTGACGTCCAAAATACGGTATGCAAAAACTCTCTATTATTTCAAAATTTTAGACAACTTTGATGCTAGTGAGCATACAACTTAATTAGATCAACTCAATACAATTTGCAAAATAAAAACACGGACTCACAGAATATCACATGAGAGTTAAAACACAATAAAAGGGTTTACACAGTGAACTCACGAAGTAAATGAATTTAAATATCTTACAACATTAACGCCCGTGGGCACAAGAGCTATTCTAGATGATCAGATTACTCTCATTATCAGTCTCTGTCCTTAAAATGAAGGTTGATTGCTTTCAAAAATAAAATTCAAAGGAAAAGGAAAAGGAAAAAAAAAAACATACAAATGTATACTCATCAGTTCTGCAGTCCGTGGCCACGTGGAAACATTTCGTGTCCATTCATGTTAAATCTGATAGTCAACTTATCCAATAATACTGATATTGATGCTATATAATATATTAAATTAAAATTTTGGAATAGTGTTCATCCAGTTAGTGGCCTAGTGACAACATGCGCAACTAGAGTGCAGGAGGGCTAATGTTCGAATCCTTGCAGTGTCATCCGCTGCTGTCACTGTTTTCAAAAACGAGCAGACTCGATTGCGTCAATGCGCTTAAAACAGTCTCCCATCAATAGTCAAACTGCAGACCTTTCTCTTCCTCCGCGTCAACAGCACAGAATAATAATGGTCAACAGAAAAAAATTGTTGTCAAAAATCGCGTATGTTAAACTACAAAGTAAAAGTCACCAGAAGTGTGGGATCCCCTGAGGATTATGTTTGCCTCAAACGAGCAAGCCCCATGTGCTCTCTATTATATTTCTTCTCTATGATATATAAATGGAACGAAGTAAATATTAAAAAAAGTAAGATTAGAAAATGTGAGGCAGGATTTTTAGATGAGTTCACACTAATGATGAACCTTTTGTAGCACTGCATACAACACAATGTGACATGCAAGCTAAGAAAGCGTTTAAAAAATTTTATCCTTAGAAATGGTTTTAAACCCTTTTTGTACTACAGTGAAGAAGTGAAATATGTTGAACTATGAAATACGAAATATGTTATTTTCAAAGATATAACAAAGTTATCTCAAAAATAGATAATTGACAACAGAAAGTATTTTAATTTTAACTTTTTAGTGTCCATATAAACATTAACTTGAATTTTTTTGTGTGCTCTCCACTTGTGGATTTCCAATGAAAGTGTCTCGTTTTCGTGCCAGATTCTGGAGGAAGAGCTTTAACCAAAGCACTTGGTTGGAAGCACAGAGTTATGGGTGTGCACGGGAACATCAGGATCGTGACAAGGGAATTTAATATTTATTGATTGTATAATTCTTCAATAATTTTGTTAAAATATTTTTAAATAGTCTGCTAAAATTTAGGTACCGGAAAGGAGTTTCATGGTAATGATTCTAAGCACACCTCTCTCAATTTCAACTCGGAGTTTTTGATGCCCTCATAAGTGCCCTAAAAGGATCCATCTCAATCGCCTCTTTTAAATCCAATAGAACATGTATGTAGAGAGTTAGAGGTTAGAATAAGAAAAAGAGCAGTTGAAAGGGAATACGAAGTGAAAAAAATGACGCAACCAGAATAGAGCAAGATTGGTAAAGCCACAGTGAACTCAATGTCAAAACGTGCGAAAGTCAGTCTGTTGTTGGTGATTTGGAAGTCCATCCATCAAGAGTTCGACGCGGAGCAGAAACTGAAAAGTTGCCTCCAGTGTACGAAGGAAAGCGGGCCACTTTCACTCGCGTCTCCGGGGCATGCCCTATATATGACCCTTGAAGCCATCTTGGAGAGTGAATTCGTTGCTAATGGGCGGAGGATGTTCAAAAGGAGGCTTACAAAGATTTACTTATCACGCAAGATAAGATCGTTTTCTCTGTGATAATCGAAATCTTAGAGATATTTTCAAAATCATTCATGATACAATACAGTTCTCCGAACAATACAATAACAAGCTTTATTCGTGGCAGACAGAGAGCGACCGAATCTTTAACAAAAGATTGCATTATTCGTTTTCATCATATACTTTGGTGGAGAGATAAAAATATTAGAGAAAAACTATTATCTTCTCTCGCATTCACAAAGAATTTCATTACAATTTTTTTAAAAAAAAATATATATTAATAGAGAATTTTTTGCATAATGGAAACCATACCGCTGTCAGGCGAATGATGACACTGCACATGCGCTTACCAGAACCCTCCTGTTAAATCATTTACAGGGAAACTTAAAACAGTGTTGCATTTTTTATTTTTAATAAAGAAGTTTGAAAAGAGGGGTTTTTTAAAGTTTGCATGTCCGTTATCATTTACTATAATTTGCAATACTACTATGCTATTTACGATAATTTACAGTTGCTATACTAATAGATTATATAATGTTGGCGCAAAGTCATTAACATTTCATTAAAGACTATTCAAATATTATAATGGACTGATATCTATTAACGCTTGTTGAAGTAAATAAAATGAATCATGATCAAAACTTTTCTAAACTATTAATTTCTTAAGTTAGGTGCACACCCAGTATATTATAAAAAGCCTCAAGCAGACCGCTGGTTCAAACACTTTCAGGAAAAGAAAACTAAGAATTTTAACTGCCACGCACTAATTCAGGTTTCTTGTTGAATAAAAACGTATTTATCTGCTGCTTTGCTGAAATCTTAGTCAAGAAGATTCATACTTGATTTTTTTTTTTTAAACTAAACTACTCGCTCCCCCCCTCCCCATATCTCAGAGAAGCTGAATGTGCTTGTTAAAAACTGTTGTTCAATTTTTCTATCGGTGTAATATAGAATATAAATATGGAATCGCTAATATCACAAAATAGGTATCTTACTGTTAAACGTGTGCAGGCAATAAATTGCTAATTGTAATATGCTTATATTTCTAAAATATATGGAAAAAAGTGTTGTCATTCATTGTTTTGTTGTCCAAATTATTTATATTGTTGCTTTGTTGCGGCGCCAAAACTTACATCAGAAATAATAATAGAATATCGTAACTAATGAACATGATCGGATTTTTTAAAAGAAAAACCGCACTCTGTGCTTATATACAGAAATACACTCATGTCCATAAA
Organism: Caerostris darwini; assembly: GCA_021605075.1. Taxonomy (NCBI): domain Eukaryota; kingdom Metazoa; phylum Arthropoda; class Arachnida; order Araneae; family Araneidae; genus Caerostris; species Caerostris darwini. The sequence continues at coordinate 68,589 of BPLQ01007539.1, forward strand.
TTAAGGATAATGAAGTTCAGGCAAAGAAAGAGACAGAAGCAAAGCAAATTTGACTTATTTGTAAAGTCTATTTATTAAACAAAAGGTAAAGAGCAAAAAAGATGCAATATGTTTGACATAATTAATAAAAATTGAGATTTTTACTCCCTGAAGCAAATTTCAAAAAAGAACCTATTTACAAAAAACAGTATAACATGGTTAGTATGATGGTTAATATGGAGTATGTTTCCCGGACGATGCAATACAGGCCTTACAACGCCTAGGCATGCTGAGTATCAAATTATCAATCTGATCTTGGGGAATATTACACCACTCATCAAGCAATGCCCTCCGAAGTTCCGGTTGACAGGTGGGAGAGGGTTGACGGGCTGCAATTCGTCGGCCAAGCATATCCCACACATGCTCTATTGGATTCAAGTCCGGTGAGTATGCTAGCCAATCCATACTCGGGTGATATCCTCCAAATGAAGGCATTCGTCTACAATGTTTGCACGGTGAGGACGGGCGTTGTCATCCATAAACAGAAATTCAGCACCCATGGCGCTCCGAAACAAACGTATATGTTGTTCCAGAATGACATCCCGATAGATGTGGCCTATCATCGTTACACTCTGAACATGCAGGTCAGTTCTGGAACCAAGAATAATTCCTTCCCAAACGAGCCATCCTGCACCACCGTAACAGTGTCGTTCAATGGTGTTCTCTTGGTGGTAACGGGTACCTGGCGCTCTCCATATGAAAGTCCGGCGAGAATCAGACTGCAAACTAAACCTGGACTCGTCGGAAAACATCACACAAGACCACTGTTGCGGTGTCCACAATGCATGCTCTCTACTCCAGGTTAATCGCAGGCGAGAGTGAGTTCCTTATATACCCCTCTCTTACACTCTCGCCATTGTGACGTACTATCCGCGCCATCTGGTGGTTTCCTGTAATTTGCATATTCTTCTTCAAGATGTGTGTGATAATTCTACAGGTGAAATTTTTATTTTAGAGTTCAATTTCTGTGTGATTCTGAATTATCCTTAATTTATGGACATGAGTGTATATGTCATGTCTTATATAGACTCATGTCTATATTTATCTTTACATACCCCAAAAAAAAAATGATATTCAATGAAATATGCAATAAATGTGATCCATGTTTGCAGGTAATGTTTAAAAACATGTATAATTAGCACTATCCAATCAAATGTAATCAAACGGTTTTTGGTATGAAAATCTTGGCTTACGTCATTTAACGTTGAATAAAATACTTTGCACAAAATGAATATCTGAGTGAATTTCTGCAACACAGCTTTTGATTTCAGTGAGTAAGGACTGAAATCAGTTCGGTGGTTTCGAAGTATCATTTGGAAGAATTTGCGAAGCGGTGACTCACAGGCCGTTTAGAGGCAAAGCAACCTATCACGGAAGCAGCAAGATATCTGAATATTGCAAGAGAGCCTGTCTCTACGCTACAGAAACATTTTCAAAACGTTGGAACTGTTGTAAATGGGAGTGGACAAGGTCATAAACGAATGATAACTGCTTTTGAAGATGGAAAGTTGCCGATAACTGCCCGTCGTGACAGGAAGGCTAATGCTCGCCAGTTAAGTTTAGAGCTTGGCGCCGTCACTGGAGCTGCTTATCGCGGTCAAACAGCATACAGAAGGATTAATGAGAAAGGCTTTTATGCCAGAAAGAGTGTGTGATTTACTGTCTTCACACCTAAAGAGGGATCGCTTTAAAGAGAATCATAACTGGATTGAATACCATTGGTCCTATGCTCTCTTTACTTGATGAGTCGAGGTTTAGTTTTATAGGTGACTCTAAATGTGTTTACATCTGGAGTGAATGAGGAACGCGAAATTATCTCTCGACCATCATGGAATGTGAACGTTTCGGAAGTGTTTTGGATATTTTTCATGGAGATGTGAAGACATGGGGATGAATAATAATCGATGGAAGGATGTCCCAACACATTTTCCACAAACGATCTGTGACCGGCCAGAGAAATAAGGACGGTGTCTTAGTGCCTTATGCGAGACTTTTCAGAGGTGCATATGGATATGACTTTATTTATGGACGGTAATGCTCGTCCACATCTAGCAAACCTCGTTGAAAAATTAATTGAAAGTGAAGACATTCAACGAATACCATTGTCAGTAAAGTCTCCTGAAGTCAACCCGACAGAGAATTCATGAGACTATCTTGGAAAAACAAATCCAGGTAGACATGATAATCCTCGAGATATAAATGCTCTGAAAACGGTATTGCTGGAAGAGTGGAGCTTAATTCCTCAAACTGTAGTTAGAAACATTATTGCCGGCATGAAAACACGTTATGATATGTGGGTATAAGTCAGGGGAGATCACATTCCATATTAAATACGTAAGGTTCCTTTTTTTCCAAACTCCTTTAACTTTTTTAACTTCCTTTTTCTCTTAACTTCATTTGCCTTTGATGCCTTAAGGCAAGCGCTGCACCGACGTTACTCACTTAACACGACCCAAGAGGTGCATGTAACTTGAAGATAAACGCAGAGTAACAATACCCCCGCAACGCTCTACGATCATGCTAGACCGGGACCTACTGTTTAAAGGGAATTCCGAACCACTACAAACATGCAGGGCACCGCCGAAACTCGAACCCGAAAAGTGTGGTACCGAGAGCCAGAACGCTAGCCATTTGGCCCCCGCAAAAAGTTCTTTGATTTGCTAGTTCAGTCTGCAGGTAATGTGATTCATTCTATTTGTATCTTGGAGGCAATGCTTACTTTTCCACAATAATAATACCTACATTAATGATGGCATAATACAATTGAGAACTGTGAAAACAAAAAAAATCTGTATTTTATATTCATTAATTAATTTTATATTAAAATTTTGATTTTTACTTTTAACTTCAAAATTCATTTTTTATTCATATGTATCAGCCCCTTTATTTATGGCTGTTCCTGTTTATCATCGCATTTATTTACTACAGCATTAACGAAACAGCAAATTCAATAATAACTGATATTTTACAACAACTTTAAAGGACTTTAAAAAGGTATATTTTCATTAGAATATTTGAAACAAATTTCAAAAGGTTAAATGATGATTTTATTTGCAGTGCTTTTATTTGTTGCGAATTTTAGCTTTAACGAAAAGTTTGTGCTCATAATTTCTATCATAAAAAAATTATGTGAATATTTTTTTTTTTTAGTTATCTATAAAGTTTTTAATATAAAATTCTTTTTGTATTTTTATAATATTTATTGATTTAAAAAGTTTCTTTTCTTCAAATTTGTTGAAGGATTTGTGTCTATCGGTGACCCTGTATGATGTTAACTCTTCTACATGATGTTAATATTCCTACAACCATTCTGATGTATTTAATGCATAGATGTTACAATAAAGTTCTATTATTGTATAATGAGTATATTAAAGTGTTCAAATGGTTTATCATTGATATGAAATAATCTTGAACAAAACCCTGTGCACGGCTTAAAGGTGCTAATAAGATGACACAAATTGTCTGTGCATCGATTTGATTGAAATTTATTTTTGTCAAATGTGTACTAGAGGGTTAGTTGTGCAAAACAGTAGGGCTCATTTATCGATAGTTTTCGAGTTTGATACTCTTTTATATCTTTAAATTACTGAGTTGACTCGAGCGATTTCACGGCTCATGTACACTATAAGAAATGTGGCAAAATTACATAAAAATACGAAATTTCAATTAGAAATGTACTTTTATTTTTTCATTTTTATATTTTATTTGATGAAATAAAAATATAATGTCGCTTAATTTTCTTTTTCACATGCAATTTTTTTTGCAGGACGGCCACTTAACCGGTAAAAGTCAGGGAAAACTGGGGAGTCTGGGGATATTTAAAAAAAAAAAATAAATAGAAAAAATAAATTTTAAAATGAAAAATTTCTGAGGCAAACAAACAAACATCGTCAAATTATGGAAATCAAGTGCTGTCCTCATATATACGTTAAAAAATATTCATGCATAAAAATATATAATCTAGTGCCAAGCTTTGAAAAGTCACGCAGAAACTAGACACTAACTAAAGAACGGCCGTGCCATTTGATAGGTGTTAGGATTATATATTTTTTTTACATGGTAGGCTCCGAAGATCCTGGCTGCAATCACAGAAATTTGAGGATTTTTTATTTTTGGTGTATTCTGCATTATAAGCGAAATAGGAAAAGCTGAAGTAGTCCTTCCGCTAATATTAGCCTTCTAGATGCATTTTAATAGATCATTTTTAGAAAAAGGAACAGTTTTCTTTGTGTATAAAACAAGTATAGTAAGTTGTAGCCTATTTCTTTTTTACATGGATTTTTACCTAGGATTTCTATGAATTTCTAATTTCCGGTGTACTTTAGATATGTATGGCTTATGTTTTAACTCAGCAAATTTCGCTTGTTTAAAATCTCACGTGGCACCATCTAAGGAAGGGTTTCCCAAATATCGGCTTCCTTCAAAATTACTAAATATTTGAATAATGGCCAAAGTTTCTCAGACTTTAGTCCAATTCTAAAATCCAATCAAAGATCAATTAAAAAATGAAAAGAATATTAATCAGATAAAATAAATTTATTTAGCAAGGATTGTGTGAGTGCATTCAAAAATATTAGAGCGCTCTCCGTTAAATTTCTCATTAACCTAAAGGAGTTAAATTTCCCGTTAACCAACTGGACCTAGCAATTGCATGTACTACTGTGTCCAAAAAGTAAGACCAGTTTTCAATTTAAATTTCCCGGACATATGGTTGTTGGCATTGCCCTTGATATTTTTGTGAAATTTTACGTCAAAATATTCATTAGTGTATGAATTACGCTTAGATTTGTGAGATGCCAAACCTGAGAAATTCCAACGTCCCTAATTGTAAATCGACGGTTTGCAAGCACCAAATCTTTATTTTTTTGGACGTGAGCTTCGTCGGTTGAGATTGGTGGTCGACCAGAGGGCTCTTCGTCTTCAACGCCAGTAGTAGGTGCGGCACTCCGGGAGACAGAAGGATGTCCTCAGAGAAGCACGCGCAACCGGAAGTGACGAGGATTCATCGTCTTAGAAGAGGGTATTTGTGGTAGATAAGGGGTTTCTCCCCCCCTAGAAACTTTCCCCCGGTGGCAACGTCTGAATGTTGTACTATAAGAGAGGGGCTTTGGGAGACATAAGAATTTACGCGATGACTGTACTGATAAGATAAACAGAATATGAAACTATTTTAATTGGATTTCTTCTTAATTTTTTTAATTAGATTATTTTATAAAATGTGTTTAGTAAAGGAATTTATTCATTTATATTAAATTTGATTATTTTTAGTTTTTTTACTGGATTATTTTACAAATTTATATTATTACAAAAATAATTATTTTCTATTTGCAAAATTTATTTGGTGAAGAAATTTATTTATTTATTATTTTTTTTTTACAATCTTATTTTTTATTTCAATTTGATTAAAAAATTTTTTTTTTATTATTTTACAAAACTTTTTTTTTATAAAGGAATTTATTTTTTATTGTTGCTTCCTTCAAATTTATTTTATTTTACGAAACTTATTTTCGTAAAAGAATTTATTTATTTTTAATTTTTGCAAAATTAATTTTTCTTTTTTATCCTTTTTTAATTTTTAATTCCATATTTTTATTTCGATTGCTTTTGTTATATTTTACAAAATTTATTTTTGTAAAGGAATTTATTTATTTTTTAATTTATAATTTTTCCTTAGTGTGTTACTACATTTCTTTTCATCATTTCATTAGAAATGTAATTATCCAAAACTTTGTTTGGCATTTAAAGTTTTCCTTAAAAATTGCTCACATTTCTTTTGAAATACGATATTCGTTACAAATTTTCTACCCTATATTATTTACTGCACATCATTCGTATTGAAAGATTTAATATGTAGTTTATTAACTTTTTGAAGATCATATACCAGAATAGTTACAACGCCGAAGAAAATGTTACAAATTTATATATATTTAACCAATTAATTACCTTCATTGAACTGCAGAATTTTTTTTAACATACTTGTACTTAAATTAATATATTCATGAAATTTTCTTTGAACTCCCTTATTTTTTTATTATTTATTCCTTTTATACTCGATTCTATTTTGATAAAACCTATAACTTCTTGCTGATGCAAAAAAATTTATTAGCCTGCATTTTTTTTCAGGAATTTGGAAATAAACATAGACTATGATTTTGTAAGACGAAATAATTAATATAATATATTTAAAAGGAATTTACACTAATGTATTTCTTATCCTACTTTATTTCAAAATATTGTATACATCTAATTATCTCACCAATCATTTCACCTACGTTATTATTTTCTTTACAATCATACACAAATCTTGTACTTATACGGAGATACATTTGTTAAAATTTCCCACAAATACTAATAAATATTATCTTACTAAGCTAAAGAATTTGTATAACATGAAAAAATACTAAACACACACAAATTTCAACAAGAAAAACTTCCTTATAAAATCTAAATGTATAAGCATGCTAAATTTTTGTATCCAATTATTTTTTTAGTGATTTTCTTACATTCTTCTTACTTGGAAAGCGGCCTGATGGCCAACTAGCTTATTAGAAGATACTTAGATTATTTTCCTGCAAAATATAATAGGAACAGCTTCAAAAATTTTTCTTTTAAAGTAGTTCAATTTGATACCCTTATATCTCTACTGTCTTATTTTTCTATTTTTTCTTTCTTTATTTTTTTATTACTTTTAAGGGTTTTCAGAAAAGTCATATACACTTGAACACCACTTTATACTTTATTTAAAAACTGTGCAATGCCGTAA
>BPLQ01007540.1:0-90178 GCA_021605075.1 Caerostris darwini
GCAAGAGTATAGAGATTATCAATGCATCATTTTTGTGTTCCTCTGGTCCAAAGAGTGATACGATGAAAGTAAGTTAACTAATGGAGTGAGTGTTCGAGGTAATTTATTCCTGTCATTTCGTGATGTTTTATGTTACTGATAATATTTCAGGCATGTGTATCATTATAATTCAAAATGCTTCTTGCTATCCAAAGGTCCATGGTTGTTAATAAGTGTTATCATAAATGCAGGCTAATTTTTTATTAGAACGGCAAATGCGTAGCAACATTGTCATCCAAGGTATACAACATCCGAAATTTTCCAGCCCTAATTGAATATCCCCAATTCAAATTCGTTTCAGTAAATTCTTATCTTCTTTCTTCAGTGTATAAGATGGGCTTTCGGGCTCCACGGATTTATAACGCCCATATCACTTTTCGATTCAGTATTATTTATATCATAACAACATTATCCTCCATGCTATACATCATACTTTTCGATTCAGCATTGTTTATATTACAGCAGCATTGTCATCTATGCTGTACATCATTCCACATTTCCAGCCCTAATTTGAATTCATTTGAGTAAATTCTTAAATTCTTCTCAAGCCTGTATGATAAGTTTTCCTATCCTACGAATTTATCATGCCCGTATCACTTTTCAATTCAGCATTGTTTGTCGAATTTTGAACAAAGCTTCCTTATTCTAATGCCCAAATGCCCAACTAGTCAGCTAACTTCAAACTTATAGATTAAAATGATAAAATATCTTTTCATTTAAAAAATAATACATTTTCAGAATATACGACATTTGTTTAAGTAATTAAAGTACAATTACGCATATTAAATAAAACATGCTCTTCAATAGAGTGAAATTGACAGATGTACTCCTTCTTTTTTGGGTGGCATGATGGCCAATTGGGTAGCGCTCTGGCCTTTGATACACAGGCTTCAGGCTCGAATCTTGGAGGTGGCATGAATGTTTGGAGTGGTTTGGAATTCACGTTAAACTGTAGGTCCTGGTCTATAGCCTAAACTGTGCAGAAAATGACCGTAAAGCGTGACAGACCAAACTTTCTTTTCTGTTTAAGATCACATAAATCAAGAAGATACTTACTGCCTTACACCTTGTTTATAAAACTTTACTCACTATTTATAAAATTTAACAAATTTAGTTTTATCAACTAATTTAAAACTATTATAATCTATTAAATATGTGATGTTTTGCCGTTATCAATATTTTATTGATTAAAAAGATGAATAAAAAATATAAAATCGTATTCCAGCAAAATTAAAAAAAAAATTAATCATTAATCCTCTTAAAATATAATATTTATTGACTTTTTATTTGGTAAAATATTTTTCTTACTTAGTGGTTAGATATTCTAAAAGCTATTTTCTTAAAAGCTACGATGATTTATCATAATACAATTATAAAAAAAAATAATAATATATAAATGAAAGGAAATTGTGCAGCATAGCAAAATTATTCTTATTTTCTATTTAGAATCCTTATCTACCTTTTTTATTAATTTTGTCATATTTATGTTCTTAATGAATAAAAATGCTTAGTTTAAAGAGTTTACAACATTACTTGGAGAATCTCTATTCCATATATTTCTTAGAAAATATTAAATTAATAATCTAATTCATGCATTTAAAAAGTTTCCAAAAACAGGAAAATTGAAGAAAAACAATTAACTCATTCTCCCTGCCCCCTTCCGAAATAAAAAAGGTACTTTCAATTTATTCCCAAACACCAACCCACTTAAAACGAAATTTCCACTGTTTCAAACCCATTACGCCAAAATTCCTGCCAAGGCATTGAAAAGCGAAATGCACTTATACTGTTATCAGTCGCCTTTGAATTATGTGATGGCAGCCAGCCAATCCGCGGCAGAGAATGCTCCCATTAACATGACATCGTCAACCAAATTGTTTTTTAAAGAGTGGGCACAATCACCAGGCTCATGAAAAAGCTATTCCCTTGTATTTAATCACGTTTTCCTTGGAGACCCGGAAACTATTACTTAGGACACGATGTTAAACCATTTGTCGATTCGCCTTCCACCAAGACTGTGGACCTATTGTCCGTGTCGTTTCCATTCATATAACCTACTTTCTGAAATCGGCCTTCGAAATGGCTGCTCGCTGGAGAGGAGGTGAGGGTAATAGGGTCATGTAGAACAAGTAGCTAACTGACTTGTTATCTAAAGAAATCTATTGGGTCGTTTTCTTTCGAACTAAAATTCTTAGTGCATTATGATGTTCTCAAAACAAGCAACTTTATGTACAGATTTTATACATAAATGTATGTACATATGTATGTATGTATGTATGTATGAACCAGAATAGTTTACAAATTATAACATTTTTGTAGTTTAGTTTTTTTTTTCATCTGAAGTATTTAAATCGTTCAAAATATTGGTAGAATAGATTTAAGAAAATATCTTCTGAATTTCTTAATTACTTTAAAATATTTTTATTGCTATTAACTTTCGTGCCACTAGTTAGCGGCGAGTTAAAACAAAAAGGGTATTGGCGCCAGTAGTTTATTTACTGTAAAAAAAAAGTTAGATAACATTCACATTTAGTGTATAATTAACTAACTATGTCATCTTCTAAATAAAGTTGGTATAACACGAACGGCTCCTAAAGTCAGAAGCTGGAGTTTGTACGTTTATGTTTTGTCCTTCTTTAGTCTAGTTTCTTCAAGAAGATTAAAAATTTTCCTCAAGAACGGTGTATATCAGTGGAAGAACATCGACAATAATGTTTGCTTTTTAGCGAATAATAGTGGTTTAATTAATCAAAAGTTGTTACTTATTATCTTACGTTAAACAAGCTTCAACTCAACTTCAAACATTAGCTTAGCACAGCCTTGTAAACAATGATTTAGTTTGAGGGTTTATGATAATGAGTATAAATCTGTCAGGGATATTATTAATAGGAATATTTAAAAATTTGAGTCAAATTTTAGCGATATTGTATTTGTATGGAATTTACTATTAGTGAACAGTACTTACAATGTTTTTATATAAAAAGAACTTTGGTGGACAAAATTAATAAAATAGTAGAGAACTACATTTTTTTTTATTTTTGTGTGAAATCTATTTTTTAATATTGTAAACAATAACAGAAAATTACTGCAAATTCAGTAAGAGAAAAAAGTAATCCCATGTGCAATAATTTCAAAACTTTTTAAAGCAAAATAATAACAATAATAATAGTTGTTTTTAACTATTATCTTATGCAAAATATTATTAATTTAGTCATTTTTCTTAAATAACGGAGTTTGCATATATTTTATGGTATATATGCAAAAAAAAGACATATATGTTTCTTAAGGAAGTCTTTTTTTGAATATGTTTACCTAATTGGAAGTTTCTTATTGATCTAAATTTTTTTATTAAAAGTTATCTAATTTTTTTATTAAGTTTATCTAAAAATGACATTCTTCCGATTGATATAAATAATATAATTAAACGCAGTGCCATATTATAATATGAGTAACAAACATACTTATGCTTATGTTATTATGATGACTTATTTGCAAACCTGAGTTGAATATATAAAAATACCAATATATATTTAAAAGTCCCATATATATAAATAAGTAAAAAAAATCTTATTATAATAATAACGTATAGTTATATAACAATGTTTACTGAATGTACGTACAATAATTTTTTATTCAATTGAACTTTTACATACCATGAAGATTATTTATTTAGCCATGACATTTTAAACCTCGCCTTACTTATTTTTTATCGCTCTTTTGTGAATTATCAACTGAAAAAAAATGTCACTTCTTATTATTAAAATGAGATAATGTTGGTTTTATGAAAACAAATCAATGCTTGTTATGAAATAAAAAAATAAAGTTTTCTAACAATATTTGTTCAAACTTATGTTTAAAAAAAAAGGAATTAAATAACTTCATTTTTTTTTTTACTCTTCCTTCCAGCCATTAGCATGAAATCACAGCAGCCATTGAATCAGCCATTTTTAAAGAACAACGTCTACGTAAAATAAAAATAAAAACATAAAAACTTGTCATTCCCTTTAACAGAAAATGACAGAAGCCCTTTGGAGTGTATGTGTATGCGTCTTGCTCATCACACACAAACACGCGCCTTTGACAATGCTCGGTTCTCCTCTCATTAAATAACTGCCTTAAGGCATTTATTGTACCCCAGTTTTAAACGCCAAAGCACAGTTTTATGTAAATGTCAACTTTAAAGTTTTCGGTAGAACTAATTGACGATGTTTTTCTGATCAAACACTTCTTCTTTTTACTGCTTTGTTTATTATAGCACTTCTCGCGTTTTGTTTTCTTTTTGCTTTTATTTTGAAAACAATCCATGCAGCAGCTCGAACATGATTTTGTCAAAATTTATGCAGATGATATTCATTTCCAGTCTTTTGTTTTGTTTACTTTTTTTTGCCAGCGTACCGGAAAACTTTTTTTATGGTCGTGTGTTCAATGTATTATGAAAGCATCATATGTTCTTTTTATATTTAATTAACCCATGACCTTAATATTAGTGGCAGAGAATCATTGTGGGACTAAATATGTAAACACGATTTTTTAGCTGAGTTATAAAAAAAAAACTGAATAATGTAACATTATATTCTTTTGTATTTTTTAACTACTTCGCTCATGTTCTACTCTAAAAGAATGCATTCGTGTGTTTGAAATGAACCAAAATAAAATGTATTCAAGTACATATTTAAATTATTTTATTTTCCAGTTAACTGCAGTTTTTCGTAGACAAGCATCAATATTTCCGCACACGTTTTTTTAAAAAGACAAATATTGTATTTCTCAGTTAATATGTTTAAGATAATTTAAAATTACAAAGTATTGTATACATACAGTTAGATATGAAATCATATTAATTAAATATTATCTTTTCATGGTAAATGTTTCTAATCTACACATTGATAATGGATAATTTATGAGTTATTTCATGCAGTATTATACTGAACCATACTGTAACTTATATTTAAAATAAAAGTCCCATATATAAAAAAAGCAATATATAGATATATAAAATAATAATAATAATAAAAATGTATTGTTATATAACAATATTTACTGAATATAAGAAAATAATTTTTTATTTATATTATCGATTTGAACTTTTGTACAACTTTAAGATTATTTATTTAGCCATGACAATATAAACTTTGTCTTACTTATTTTTTATCGTTCTTTTGTGAATTATCAACTGAAAAAAAATAACACTTATCCTTATTAAAATGAGATAATGTTGGTTTTATGCAAACAAATCAATGCTTGTTATGAATTAAAAAAAAGAAAGCGGTTTTCTAATAATATTTGCTCAAACTTAAATTTTAAAAAAATAAAACAATTAAATAGTTTTTTTTTTTTTTCTTTTACTTTTTTTACGCTTACCTCCAGCCATTTGCATGAAATCACAGCTTCGAATCCGCCATTTTTAAAGAACAACGTCTACTTTTAAAAAAAAACATAAAACTTGTCATTCCCTTTAACAGAAAATGACAGAAGGCCTTTGGATTGTATGTGTATGCGTCTTGCTCATCACACACAAACAAGCGCCTTTGACAATGCTCGGTTCTCCTCTCATTAAATAACTGCCTTAAGGCATTTATTGTACCCCAGTTTTAAACGTCAAAGCATAGTTTTATGTAAATGGCAAATTTAAAGTTTTCGGTAGAACTATTTAACGATGTTTTTATGATCAAACACTGTTTTTTTCTTCTTTACTGCTTTGTTTATTAACGCACTTCTCGCGTTTTGTTTTCTTTTTGCTTTGCTTTTGAAACAATCCATGCAGCAGCTCGAACATGATTGGGTCAAAATTTATGCAGATGATATTCATTTCCATTCTTTTGTTTTAGTTTACTTTTTTTTTTGCCGGAGTACCGGAAACTTTTTTTATGATCGTGTGTTCAAAGTATTATGAAAGCATCACATGTTCTTTTGATATTTAATTAACCCATGACCTTAATATTAGCGGCAGAGAATCATTGTGGAACTATATATGTAAACAAGATTTTAGGGCTTTTTTTTTTAGATAACATTATATTTTTTTGTATTTTGGAACTTCGTCTTTCATGTTCTGCTCAAAACAAATGCATTTTTGTTTTTGGAAAACGAAGCAAAATAAAATAAATTCAAAAACATATTTAAATTATTTTATATCGCAATTAGCTGCAGTTTTTTGTAGAGAAGATGCGGTATTTCCACTGACTTCTTTTTAAAAAGACAAACATTGTATTTCCGAGTTAACATATTTAAGATAATTTTTACCATTTTGTGGTTACAAAATGGTGTATGCACTCATTTACATATGAAATTAAATGAAATAATTATTATCTTTTTATGGGTAGTGCATTGATATTGAATGTTCTGTTCACTTTTCTATTCATGTTCTGCGCAAAACTAATGCATTTTTGTTTTAGAATCGAATTAAAGTAAATTGAAGAACATATTTAAAATGTTTTATTTTGCAATTAACTGCAGTTTTTTGTAGATAAGCAGTGGTATTTCAGTTGCCTTTAAAAGAAACATTGTCTTTCGAACATTGTATATTGAATGTTTTGTGCAATGTTTCATTCATGCGCAAAAGTAATCTGCGCATTGACTCTAATTGATTCTAATCTATGCATTTATATTGAATGTTCTGTTCAATATTGTATTCATGTTCTGCTCAAAACGAATGAATTTTTGTTTTTGAAACGAAATAAAATAAATTCAAAAACTTATCTAAATTGTTTTATTTTGCAATTAACTGCAGTTTTTGTAGACAAGCAACAGTATTTCCACTGTCTTGTCTTGAGCATTATATATTGAATGTTCTATTCATGTTCTGCACAAAACTAATCTGCGCATTGATTCTAATTTTGTCTAATCTACTCATTGATTCTAATCGAAGCATTGATATTGAATGTTCTGTTCAATGTTCTATTCATGTTCTGCGCAAAATTAATGCATTTTTTTTTTGTGAAACGAAATAAAATAAATTCAAGAACATATTCAATTTGCTTTTATTTTGCAATTAACTACAGTTTTTGTAGTCAAACAATATTATTTCAGCTTCCTTCTTTTTAAACATGAAATATTGTATTTCTTAGTTATCATAAAGATAATTTAAAACTACAAAATAGTATATACACTCATTTAGATATAAAATCAAATGATTTAATTATCTTTTCATGGACAATGTTTCTAATCTACACATATATACTGAATAATTTACGATTTATTTCCGTACAATATTATCAGAAATTGCTGTTAAAGTAGGTTTTAAATAATTTTCAAATTATAAGAATCGGAAATATGCAAAGGAAGAAAATTATTTTTCTTATGAAATAACGTCTACGTGAATATTTACGAATCTACTCAATATAATCAATTATATTTTAATATCTTATTTTAATTTATTAAAATATTTCTAATAAGATGAATGCAGAAAAAATGAAAAGAACATAAAATAAATCTTATATTTATTAATCAACTATAATGAATATAATCGAAAATTTTTATTCTCTATATTATATTGCTAGTTACTGGAATCATTCTTCTAGTACAGAAACAAACCTCTGATCTAAAAACAGTTGAATACAGTTGGAAAGTGATTTGGATTCTGTTATTGTGGTTTTCCTTTGTATTTGATGATTATAAATTGAAAATTGAAACAGAAAACGTAAGAGAATGTAGTTATAAGTGCAATCAGTATTCGATTCCAATCCTAACTTGTTTTTGATTAAGAATGAGTTAAGATTTATTTTCAATTATTTACTTATTTTTTAAATAAAAAAAATTGTCAGTTTCTTTTAACTTAAAAAGGTTTTTGTTATTTTTTTATTGGCAAATTGAAGTTTTTTAAATTTAATTTTCTTGCATGCAGATTGTTTTATATTACATATTTTTTCCTAATACAGATTTTGTGAGTTTGTTAAAAATTAAATTGTAAATGCTTTTACTTCTATTCAAATGTAGTTCAAAAATTATGATTTGATGTGCATTTTTTTGAGATTTTAAAGATAAGACAGATTTTAAAGATAACAAATTTTAAAGGTTAAATTGTGTTGAAATACTTTTTTTAATATCTTTTAATTCACTGGATATATTTATGGAGCTCATTTATTACTTATATATTACTGGATGGAACTTATTTCACCATCGTATATAATAATTTGCATCAGATAAAAAAATGAAATACATAAAGAGTTAGCATAAAAAAGATTAACAAATTAATGAAGAAATAAAGAAAAAACATGTAATATTTGCCTTATTATAATTTAGGTCCCTTAAATCTTGAAATGATTCATGAATAATGTTAATCTTCAGGAATTTTCTGGAGAATTTGGCTTTTGTTTGAAGTGTTTTGTGGTATCGTTTTGAAGTTCTTTTCATATTTTGGTGAGGATTTTAAAATTTGTATTTTCAATGGCTATAAGTACTCGTACTGAGTTGATCAATTCCTTCTTCTTGAAGTTTCATATTTACCACTTTAGCATTTTCCCATGCCTATTGAGCTGTATAGTGCTTCTTATTGTATTTGGAATACTTCATTTATACCTATAAATTTCAAGCTTTGATATATTCTTTTGGGTACTGTATGTGATAACGTTTCTTGTAGAATTTGGAATACTTCATTCTTAATTTACGACGACATTTTTCTTACTTCTGTATATTCTTTTAGAGATTCTTGAACAATTCATTCTTTATGAAATTCTTGATCAATTCAACATTGCTATATTCATATGGCTATTTGAATTTGCCTATTTTTGTAGTATTCCAATCATATATCTCGTGCATTATTAAACATTGGCATATTCCTGAGTTTATTCATCCGTTCTCGAATGTTCACACGTGATAAGTTGAAATTTGCCGAATTTTTTATTGTTGTTAATTTGACCTAGCTCTCAAATAGCGGAAATAGTTCAATGTTTAAAAGGACATGATATATATATAATGTATAAGTTAAGGAATAATAAGTAACTTAATTCTTGAATTTATTACATTCTTATTGGATGAATTAAAAATATGTTTATCTTCTTTATTTTTAAATTAAACCAAACTTTAACTTTTATATTAAAATGTGGTATCAAATGATTTAAGTTTAGTTAATATAATTAGTTCAAAACAATAATTTCAGTAGGAAATGACTTCTATTGGGATTCATAATTAGTATTTGATGAAATTTCATACATTGATGTTTTCATTGATAAAAAAATTTCAAAACAACTAAATGAAGTAAATTATGAATCATTTAACAAATCATTTTAAAAATAAGCTAGTAAATTTTTGAGATTATATACATTTAATATGTTTCTTAATTTCTTCAAATGTTGTATGCATATAATTGAAATGTATTTTTTTCCAATCTAAATTTCTTCTTATATATAGTTATTTATCATTTTACTGTAAATAGATTTTTTAAATGTTAGTGTGCATTATTTATTTCGTGAATCTTTTGATACTCATTTGATTAATCAGAAATAGATACAATGAATTACTACTTTTTAAATAAAAAATTCACTATTCCATTTACATTTTTGACCGATCATTTGAAATCCATAATATGTCTTAAAACAGCTATGGAATGGCATGGTGGTAAGGTGTTGAGTATGAAATTGTAAAAATCACGATTTAAACAAACAAAATATTTTATTATAATTATCAGTTATAGATAGTCTTGTTTAATATATTATATTTTATTTTAAAATTAAAATTAAATAGAAGTTAAAAAATATATAGTTTAAGATTTTAATATTTCTCAAAAACAAATAGAAAACAACTCCCATCTTTTCTTTATATCAAGTATTATTTCATCATTCTTGGAAATGAAGCATTTATAAATACATTATTCATCCTATATCATTTCTACTTTTGAGTTTCGATTTTGTAACAATTCCATTCATTTTTTAATTCCTTTATTTTTTTAAAAATATTCTATTTCACGTTATTGATATATTATATATATTATATATAGTATATATTATATCAAGTTTCGGTCATGAATTTATTCTACATGTCTTGCTTTTAAACAAACAAAAGCATGCAAAAAATATATTACGTATATAATTTAATAATTCATTGAAAGTCAAAAAGCACACTGCAAAAAGTTTTCCCAACACAAAACTTTTAATTTCGGACAGGCAATTTTCGTTCCCATAAGGTTCCGTGGGACGAAGGAAGGGAAGGAGGGGAGGATAAAAATTCCAAGGATCTTAACTATCCTCAAGGCATTTTTAAAATTTGGGTCACCTTCTCACATTTTCTTCCTTAATTAGTAATTTTCTCATTAGCGATTTAACGTTCCTTTCACAAATTTTTTTAAAAACCAAAAAAAAAAAAAATAATAATATTAAAAGGGGCAGCAATTACTGGCAGACGAGAGTTTTTCATAACAACCCTGTTTTGCTCCAAGTGTGCTGCTTCTAGCTGTTGACTGCAAGCTTGGGGAAAAAGAATTAGTTAATTACAGCCCATTTCAACCGAATAAGCTGAGAAGGGGGTGATAATCCACTTTGGGCTAGTTTTGAAACCGACTGCATTCTTGTCTAATTTCCTTCATTAAAGGTAATAAGAAGATTACAATGCGTTATTCTTTACTCAGGAATTATACTCTCTTTCGGAATTTAATGGATCTTTCAATGCAAAAGGTTGTTGCATTGAATTTCTTGTTTTTAAGTGAATCAAATAAAAGAAATCCATTGTAAAATGGTGAGGTACTAACTAAATATGGATATTTGTGTAATTAAGACTTGCATTAAGTTAAGTCGTAATGAATGATACTACTTGGCTCGATGTTTTGTTTTTTATTAGCTATTAAAAACAAAACTGTTTTCCTAACAAATAGATAAAAAAGATGGTTTTTAAAAAAAATACATAAATCTCTTCATTTGTTTGTTTTTTTAGTCAATGTGCTCTTTTAAAGGTTATTTTATTAAATTATATTATGTATTTTTTCTACCTTACATTAATATTTGATTACGGTCAGAAAAGAATGTCTGATAGTTGTTTACTGTTTAAATTTGTTTTAATTGTTCTCGTTGTGGGATTGAGATAAGCAATAAAAAATAAAAGAATTTTAGTTGTCTTGCAGTTTTAAGATTTTTGCTGATGTCTCAAAGAGATCGATTTCTTTATGTAACGCTGTTTTTATTAAAAGTTATTTTTTTAAATTAATATGTATCGTTTTTTATACGTTTACGGTGTGAATTTGTTTTTAATATTCTAGTTATGGAATTGAGACAAACAACAAAAGAGAATGTAGAATTTTAGTCCTTTTGCAGATTTACGAATTCTGCTAATATTTTAAAAAGATCGATTTTTTTAATCAACATGCTTTTTAATGGTAATTTTATTGAATTAATGTGTATCGTTTCTACATTAATATTAATATGTTGATTATGACAGGTAAAAATGTCTGATAGGTGTTTACCTTTTAAATTTGTTTTAATTATTCTCGTTACGGGAATGAGATAAGCAACAAAAATATAATGAAGAATTTTAGTTCTCCCGCAGTTATAAGATTTTTGCTAATATATCAGAGATCGATAGTTGTTGTAAAAAATACGTTTTGTTTTTTGCAAGAAAATCTTAAAAACTTAATAAAAAAGTTAAAATACTTAATAAATAATTTTAATAATAAAAATTAATTTAAGCAAATTATATCTACTTTTTTATCATTTTATCTTTAAACATCATAAAAGTAATTATCATATTTATGAAAATTAAAGTAATTGAAAAGGACCTAAAATAGCATCGTAATTTGCTCTTTAAAAAATAGTATTCTCATATTAAAAAGCAAAATACTCGTATTTTTAAATTTTATTAATTTTGTACTATTTTCTAGTTCTATCACACTATGAGAAATTACTATCAGTTAAGGAAAAAAAAACCCTTTGAGATAGAAATAAATCTTTCAAAAACCATTCAACAATTTCTCCGCAAACGTATATTACTTCTACTCGGAGAAACATTTCTGATTATTAGTTTTGTTATGTGCATGGTATGAGTGCTAGTTATTTTTTTGCAAAATGAATTTCACAGCGTGTGAATGAAAGAGCCTAACCTATTGAGCTGCATAGTGCTTCTTATTGTATTTGGAATACTTCATTTATACCTATAATTTTCAAACTTTGATATATTCTTTAGGTTACTGTATGTGATAACGTTTCTTGTAGAATTGGGAATACTTCATTCTTCATTTACGACAACATTTATCTTACTTTTGTATATTCTTTTAGAGATTCCTGCACAATTCATTCTTCATACAGCTCTCGATCTATTCAACATTGCTATATTCCTGTGGGTATTGAATTTGGCTGTTCTTGTAGCAGTCCAATCAACTGCTTCACACATCTCATGCATTATTAAACATTGACATATTCCTAAGTTTATTCATCCGTTCTCGAATGTTTACACATGATAAGTTGAAATTTGCCGGGCATTTCAGTTGTTATTTATTTTTTGTTGTTGTTGATTTGACCTGGCCCTCAAATAGCTTTATGAAAATAGACGAAATAATTGTTTACAAGGACTTATACATTATATTTCAATATTTCAAGTTAAGGAATAATAATAAGTTAAAGAATAATAATAGTCTAAAAAAACTATAAAACTCATTCATTGAATTAATTACATTCATATATGGTTAATTAAAAATATGTTCATCTGCTTTATTTTTTAATTAAACCAAACTTTAATTTAATATATTATAATGTGGTATCAAATGATTTAAGTTTAGTTAACAAATATAATTAGTTCAAAAAATAATTTTAAATAATTAGAAATAGGAAATAAGTTCGTTTGTAGTTCATAATTAGTATTTGATGATATTTTATACTTTTACGTTAATAAATAATCCCTAAAATTTTAAATGATGAAAATTATGCATCATTTTAAAAATCATTTTAAAAATAAGGCAGTAAATGTTTGAGATTATATACATTTAATGTTTTTAATTATTTCAACAGTTGTATAAATATAATTGGAATTTATTTTTTCCAATCTAAATTCCTTATTATTTATATTTATTTTTTATTTTGTTGTAAAGAGATTTTTTAAATATTTTTGTGTGTTATTTATTTCGTGAATCTTTTGGTACTGTTTTGATTAATCAGAAATATATACAATGAATTCCTATTTTTTTAAATAGAAAATGCACTATTCAATTTACATTTTCGACTGAACATTTGAAGTCCCTAATATATCACAAAACAACTATGAAATGTCATGGTGGCAAGGTTTTGAATACAAAATCGAGAAAATCACGATTTAAATAAATAACCTCTTTTATTATAAATATAAATTATAAACCGTCTTGTGTAATATATTATATTAAATTTTAAAATTAAAATTAAATAGAAGTCAAAAAAGATTTAGTTCTAGGTTTTAATATTTCTCATTAAGAAATAGAAAACAACTCACTTTTTTCATTCTCTGGAAATAAAGCATTTATAAATAAATTCTTCATCACATATTTAATATCTCACTTCGACTATCCTATTTCGATTTCGTAGCAGTTTCATTCATTTTTTCATTCCTTTATTTTTTAAAACATATTCTATTTCACAATATTGAATTTAAAAACACAAGCATGAAAAAACGTGTATTGATTTTCTTATCAAGTTGTTACAAAAGTGCATTGTTATAAAAATACATTGTTACAGAACATTGATATTTTTATTCAATTTTTAAAATATTGTAACAATATAAAGTTTTATGACATTGCAATGCATTGTTATAACTACTTTAAAATTATAGTTTTTTTTACTTATTTAAAAATAATGAATTTGTTCATAATTTTTTTTTATTAAAACAAAATTTTAAATGAACAGAAAAGATATTCAAAGACGAAAATATACCAGTTTAACTGTAGAATATTTTAAAAACAAGTAAAAATCATTTTTATAAAAAACCGATCATTTAAAAAAATCGACTAATTTCATTTATTTAGAAGTAATATAGATTCAGAATGTTTAATTTTATTTTAAAATGAGTTTAATTTTCAAAAACTTCTAATAAAAACAAGTGATTACTGAAGAATTTTTAAAAGAGCAATTTTACTTTGAAAAAGTACTGGGTTAAAATCTAGGATCCTGTACCCTTTGTGCCAAACACATCGCCAAGTTGCCAAGTCGGTAAGTAAGCATAGAAATGAATGGGACAGGTAGTTTGCGCGGTAAAACGATATTACGCCAAAATTCTTTACTGTGTTGCCAAATCGCCAAGTAAACAGACAAAAAGGTTGCTGAAGTTCGGTGTCATTGTAAAGTGCTATTTCGCCAAAATTTATAGCCAAACAGTGCTTTTACGCCAACATTAGCAGCCAAATAGCTATTACGTCAAAGTTTATTCCTGAAAAAGCTTTGAAGCCAAAGTTTATCGCTTTAACGCCAAATATTATCACTATCCTTTATCGCTTTATAGCCATTTTTCACTAAGCAAATTTTGTTATATAACTTCTTTTAAGCCAAAAAATGCTTTATCGCCAATATTTATCGCTTTATAGCCAAATTTTTTCACTAAGTGAATCTTGTTTTTTGAGGCGCTTTTACGCCAAAAGTTGATGCTTTACCGCCAAATTTTTATCACTAAAATTTTTTATCTCTGGAATTCTTTTGCGCCAATTGAAACCGCTTTTACGCCGAAATTTAGCGCTATTATGACAAGAAAATTATATCTAAAATGCCTTTACGCCAATTTATATCGCTTTATCGCCAAATTTTTACCACTATTATGTCAACTTTTTAATGTTTTCTTTTTACGCCACATATTGCCGCTTTAACGCCAAAATATATCATTATTCTGTCAACAATTTATTCCTAAATTGCTTTCACACCAAATTAAATCGCTTTATCGCCAAATTATTATGTGGAATTTTATTTTGCTAAGTCACAAAAAAGTATCGTTTAAACAAAGATAATAATCGCTGTTAATTGATAAAATTTCGATAAGATAAAATTTCACAAAAGTTATTTGCCAATTCTTTTTTTGTAATGTCATAAAATAAATCATGTTCTTTACGAAGCCGAATTCGAATGATAAATTAATATTAACAAAAGATAAAAAAGAAGAAAAAACTAGAGAATAACTTACCTTTTATTGTGGTGTGTCCTTCCTCTGTGGTGGAAACAAACATTTTATTCCATCGGTGAAATCATAATGTCACATTTGTGCTGGCGCCGCCACATGCATGTTCCGGACACATTATTTTATTAATATTAATTTATTTTAATTATTAAAAATTTAAATTGTGACGTTAACTAACGTTCTAAAAAGCTAAAGCTTCAAATATTCCAAGCGAATTCTAATTACGGTTGTCACAAAATCCTAACTAAACGAACATCTTTAAAAAGGAAATTAATTATTTAAGAATAAAATATAAGTTATTAATAAATTAAAAAATCGTTTTTCTTGTTTGTTTCTTACTTTCCTGAGTGGCAACTTCATAAATATTGTTTATGTTCTGAATCAGTGACCGACGTACGTTGTAAGAATAAGTTCGGAATAATAAGTAATTTATTGGAATACTAATTTAAAAGAATATATATTTCTGTTCTTATTTACTGTAAATAAGTATTCTGCAATTAATAATATAATCACAATAACAATAAATAGTCATTATATTGTTTGGAAAATGGAGCTACGAATTCCTCTAATTATAGTATTGCAACCCTAAAGAAATTGGCGGAAAATTGGCGAAATATTCAGGGTTGCAAGATTGGCGACTCCCTCAGGGGTACAGTATCCTAGATTTTAACCAAGTACTGTTTTAATTCAATTCGAAAATAGTTAATTAGAATTTTTTCATAATTTTTTATTAGAAAATGTTTTTAAAGGAACATAAAATTTATTAATAGATGATCACTTACCAGTTAAAATACGAATTTAATTAGTAGAAGTTCAGTTACCAGAATATTTATAAATCAAACAAAATTATTCTTTACTAATAAATTGTATATAAAGATGCGTCTGCTTTTATTTACTAAGTTGCAATGTAGATTCAGAATATTTAATTTTATTTTAAGGTAAGTTTGATTTAAAAAAAAAACTTCTAATAAAAATAGGCGATTTCTGAAGAATTTTTAAAAACACAATTTACATTGAAAAAGTTCCGTTTTAATTGAATTAGAAAAGAACTAATTAATGTTTTTTTTGTAATTTTTTATAGTAAAGTTTTAAAGAAACATAAAATACATTAAAAGACGATTAATTTTTCAATTCAATTTACAGAATATTTATAAATTAAACAAAAATTATGTATAAAGAATAGTCTGCTTTTATTCATTTAAATGCAATGTAGATTCATTACAATTAATTTTATTTTAATGTGAATTTGATTTTTTTTTAAAAATATGATAGTATGAACAGATGAATACTGAAGAATCTTTAAAACAGCAATTTCACATTGAAAAAGTAATGTTTTAATTTAATTAGAAAAGAAGTAATTAGGATTTTTTATTAGAAAAAATTTTACAGGAACATAAATTTATTAATAGACGATAACTTTTCCAATTAAATTTGCAGAATATATATAAACAAAACAAAATTATTCTTTACTAATAAATTATATATAAAGAATTTAGATGTTATGTAGATTCAGAATGTTTAATTTTATTTTAAGGTGAATTTGATTTTAAAAACTTCTAATAAAAACAGACAATTCCTGAAAACTTTTTAAAAGCACAATTTTACATTGAAAAAGTATTATTTTAATTAAATTAGAAACGATCTAATTAGAATTCTTTTGTAATTTTTTAAAAGAATTTTTTTTTTAAAGAATAAAAAATATATATTGAAAGATGATCAATTTTCCAGTTAAATTGGCAGAACATTTATAAATTAAACAAAAATTATTCTTCCCTTATAAAAATTAAGTATAAAGAATTGTCTGCTTTCATTTTTTTAGATGTAATGTAGATTTAGTATGTTTAATTTTATTTTAAGCTCAGTGTGATTTTAAAAACTTTTAATAAAAACAGATGATTCCTGAAGAATTTTAAATGCGCAATTTTACATTGAAAGCATAAAGTTTTAATTGAATTTGAAAAGAACTAATTAGAATTCGTTTGTAATTTTTTGATAGAAATTTTTTGTAGAAGAATAGAAAATATATATTGAAAGATGATCACTTTTCCAGTTAAATTTGCAGAATTTTTATAAATTAAACAAAAAATATACTTAACTTATAAAAATTATGTATAAAGAATCGTCTGCTTTCATTTTTAGAGTGCTTAATTTTATTTTAAGGTGAATTTGATTTTAAAAAATATGCTTAAATATTTTAAAAGAGCAATTTGTAATGAAAAAGTATAGTTTTAATTGAATTGCAAAAGAACTAATTATAATTTTTTCGTAATTTTTTTATTAGAAAAAAATTAATTTCATTTATTTTAAACAATTAATCATAATTATTTAATTAGAATTTTTTAAAGGAACAGAAAATATACTAAAAGACAATCACTTATCAGTTAAACTCGTCGAATGTTTATGAAAAAAAATTTAAATTATTATTTACTTATAAGCGATTTATAAACATTATTTGCTCGTTCAGACGTTCAAAAATCGCCACTTAAAAATGTGTTAATAGGGGACAGTCTTTTAATCATGAATGCATTTTACACGTCTTACTTTCAAACAAGCAAAAGCATGAAAAAAATATATTACGAATCTAATTTAGTAATTCATTGAAAGTCAAAAAGCACACTGCAAAAAGTTTTCCCAGCACAAACTTTTAATTTCGGACAGGCAACTTTCGTTCCCATAGTATCCAGTGCGACGAGGAGGGGGGTGGCGAGTGGCTAAAAATTCCAAGGATCTTAACAATCCTCGAGACATTTTTAAAATTTGGGTCACCTTCTCACATTTTCTTCCTTAATTAGTAATTTTCTCATTAGTTACTTAACGTTCCTTTCATAATTTTTTTTTTTTAAAACCAAAAAAAAAAAATAGTAATAATAATAAAGTCTGGGCAATTACTGGCAGAGCGATTGAGTTTTTCATAACAACCCTGTTTTGCTCCAAGTGTGCTGCTTCTAGCTGTTAACTGCGAGCTTGGGGAAAAAAATTATTTAATTACAGCCCATTCCAACGAAACAAGCTGAGAAGGGGGTGATAATCCACTTCGGTCTGTTTTAAAACCGACTGCATTCTTGTCTAATTTCCTTCATTAAAGGTAATAAGAAGATTACAATGCGTTATTCTTTACTCAAGAAATATACCCTCTTTCGGAATTTAATGGATTTTTCAATGCGAAAGGTGTCGCATTGAATTTATTGTTTTTAAGGGATGCAAATAAAAGAAATCCATTTTAAAATGGTGGGGTACTAACTAAATATGTAAATTTGTTTAATTAAGACCTGCATTAAGTTAAGTCGAAATGAACAATACTACTTGGCAAGACGTTTTGCTTTTTATTATCTACTAAAAATAAAGCTGTTTTCCTAACCAATAGATAAAAAAAAGTTGCTTTTCCAAAAAACATATATAAATATATTCATTTGCTTTTTTTTTTTAATCAACATGCATTTTTGAAAGTTAATTTACTAAATTAATGTGTATCGTTTTTTTATACAAGATATTAATATGTTGATTCTGGTCAGAAAAGAATGTCCGATACATTTTTTTAAAGAACAATTTTACACTGAAAAAATATTGTTTTAATTTAATTATTAAATCATTAAAAAGTTAAAATTTTTTGTAATTTTTAATAGAATTTGTTTTTTTAATTCATTTATTTTTAATGATTAATCACAAATTTTTATTGGAAAATTTTTTTTTTAAGGAAGAAAAAATATAATAAAAGGCGATCCCTTACAACTCGTAGAATGTTTTATAAACACTAATGAAAATTATTATTCACTGACAAAGGATTTATAATTATTATTTGTTCGTTCAGACGTTCAAAAATTGCCATTTAAATAATTGTTAATAGGGGACAGTCTTTTTAATCATGAATGCATTTTACATGTCTTACTTTAAAAAAAATAAAGCATGCAAAAAGTATATTATGAATCTGATTTAATAATTCATTGAAAGTCAAAAAGCACACTGCAAAAAGTTTTCCCCAACACAAAATTTAATTTCGAACAGGCAATTTTCGTTCCCATAATGTCCCGTGGGATGAAGGGGGCAGGGGGCGGGAAGTGGCTAAAAATTCCAAGGATCTTAACTACACTCGAGGCAGTTTTAAAAATTGGGTCACCTTCTCAAATTTTGTTCCTTAATTAGCAATTTTCTCATTAGCGACTTAACGTTCCTTTCACAAATTTTTTGAAAAAAAAAAAAAAACCCAAAAAAATAAAAGGGGGCATCAATTACAGGCAGAGCGATTGAGTTTTTCATAGCAACCCTGTTTTTCTCCAAGTGTGCTGCTTCTAGCTGTTAACTGCGAGCTTGATAAAAAAAAAAATAGTTAATTACAGCCCATTCCAACGAAATAAGCTGAGAAGGGGGTGATAATCCATTTAGGCGTGTTTTAAAACAGACTGCATTCTTGTCTAATTTCCTTCATTAAAGGTAATAAGAAGATTACAATGCGTTATTCTTTACCCAGGAATTATACTCTCTTTCGGAATTTAATGGAATTTCCAATTCGAAAGTTTGTCGCATTGAATTTATTGTTTTTAATAGATGCAAATAAAAGAAATCTATTGTGAAATGGGGAGGTACTTACTAAATATGTATATTTGTGTAATTAAGACTTGCATTAAGTTAAATCCAATACTACTTGCCACGACGTTTTGTTCTTGATTATCTATTAAAAACAAAACTGTTTTTCTAATAAATAGATAAAAAAAAGGTGCTTTTCCGAAACACTACATAAATCTATTCATTTGCTTTGTTTTTTTTTGTATAACGTGTTTTTTTAAAGGTTACTTTATTAAATTAACGTGTATTTTTTTTATATTTGGTATTAATATTTGATTAAGGTCAAAAAAAGAATGTCTAATAGATGTTTACGGTTTAAATTTGTTTTAATTATTCAGGTTATGGGACTGAAATAAGCAACAAAAGAAAATAATTGCAGCTCTTTCGCAGTTTTGAGATTTTTGCTATTATCTTAAAGAGATAAATTTTTGTTTTAAAAAGCTGCTGTTTTTTCAAAAGAAAAATAACGGCAGAAAACTTTAAAATGAAAAATATGAAATTTGAATATGAAAAATTTTTAAAGAAACTTTGAAGTTTGGAATTTATTTCAATAATTATGGTAAAATACATTTTTTCGTAATTATTTTATTTCAAAGAAACAAAAAAAAATTGTAACACGATCACATACATCTCGTAAAACGTTTATAAAAAGCAAATAAACGTTATTATTTAGTAATAAATGATATTTAAATATGATTTGCTTACTGAAACGTTCAAAAATTGCCACTTAATGTGTTAAAAGGGGACAATTTTTTTTATCATGAATGCATCTTACATGTCTTACTTTTTAAGCAAATAAAAGCATGCAAAAGACGTGTTACGAATCTAATTTAATAATTCATTGAAAGTCAAAAAGCTCACCGCAAAAAGTTTTTCCAACACAAACTTTTAATTTCGGACGGGCAATTTTCGTTCCCATAATGTCCCGTGGGACACAGGGGGCAGGTGGAAGGGGTGGCTAAAAATTCCAAGGATCTTACCTATCCTCAAGGCATTTTTAAAATGTGGGTCACCTTCTCACATTTTCTTCCTTAATTAGTTATTTTCTCATTAGCAACTTAACGTTCCTTTCACAAATTTTTTGAATAACCAAAAAAATAAAATAAAAAGGGGGCAGCAATTACTGGCAGAGCCATTGAGTTTTTCATAACAACCCCGTTTTGCTCCAAGTGTGCTGCTTCTAGCTGGTAACTGCGAGCTTGGGGGAAAAAATTAGTTAATTACAGCCCATTCCGAAGAAAAAAGCTGAGAAGGGGTGATAATCCACTTTCGTCAGTTTTAAAACCGACTGCATTCTTGTCTAATTTCCTTCATTAAAGGTAATAGGAAGATTACAATAAGTTATTCTTTGCTCAGGAATTATACTCTCTTTCGCACTTAAATGAATTTTTTAATGCGAAAGGTGTCGGATTGAATTTATTGTTTTTAACGAAGTAAATAAAAGAAATCCATTGTAAAATGGTGAGGAACTAACTAAATATGTATATTTGTGTAAATAAGACTTGCATTAAGTTAAGTCGTAATGAACAATACTACATTGATCGACGTTTTGTTCTTTTATTAGCTACTAAAAACAAAGATGTTTTCCTAACAAATAGATCAAAAACGATGTCTTTAAAAAAGTACATAAATCTATACATTTGCTTTGTTTGATTTTTTTAATCAACGTGCGTTTTGAAAGGATATTTTATTAAATTAATGTGTGTCATTTTTTTTTATACCTGATATTAATATTTGATTACGGTCAGAAAAGAATGTCTGATAGATATTTTCGGTTTAAATTTGTTTCAATTATTCTAGTTATGGGATTGCGATAAGGAGCAAAAATAATTTTAGTTCTTTTGCAGGTTTATTTACTTATTTATTGTTTTTTGTTAATATCTCGGAGACATCGGTTTTTGTTTTAAAAGGATGGGGTTTTTTTCCAAGAAAAATAATGGTAGAAAACTTTGAAATGAAAAATATAAAATTTGAATATGACATTTTTTTAAAAAAAACTTTGAAATTTGGAATTTATTTCAAGAATTATGGTAAAAAAACATTTCGTCAAATTTTGTTGTGGCCTATATCAATTGAGGTGTACAAAAAATGCCTATTGTATATAAATAAAAATGGCTATATATATAAAATTAGGTTCGTTTTAGACTTAAAAAAAGAAATTAATGTATTTAATAAGAATACAAAATAACAGTAGCAATGACGAATAATATATTATATGAATTTATAGAGTTACCTCCTTAAAGGAATAATAATTTTTTTTGAATAAAATTCTTGAAAAGTAATTTGAAACAGAGGATATTTGAGCATATCTATTAGAGTTCGGAGATAATATTTAAAAATAAATATCATGAAATTAGAATATCTTGCTAAAAGAGTTTTACTAATACAATTTTTTTATAAATTTAATTCACTCAGTGTTTTTTAATTATTCCCATTCTTAATATCCATAAGTTAAAGAATTTTAATCAAAAATATTTTTAAATTTATTTCACTTTGAAAACTTTCTTTTTGAAATTATTTTGAGATCCATTGCAAACACAATCATGGCTTGGTTTTGCTAGAATTAGAATACTAAAAAAATAATGTATTAATAATTATTAGAATTACAATATTAAAATTATATTTATTATTAATTATTATACTGAGATTATTAAAAAAATTATTAATTATTATTAAAATGAAAATATTAAAAAAAAATTATTAATTATTATTAGAATGAGAATATTAAAAATGTATTAATAATTATTAGAATTAATATGAAAAATTAATTTTTTAATAAATATTAGAATTAGAATATTAAAAAAATAATTTATTAATAATTATTAAAATTAGAATATTAAAAAATAATTTATTAATAAAAATATAATTTTGAAAAAAAATAACAAATTTCATTAAGTTATATATTTTTTTTTTATATTTATCCTTTTATTTTTCAAAATCTCTCATTTAAGTATTTCTTATATTTATGAAAATTAATTTTATTGAAAAGGATTTAAAAAATAGAATTTTCTTTTTAAACAAATATATATATATATATATACATTTAAATCTTATTAATTTTATATTATTTTCCAGTTCTATCACATTATGAAAAATTACTATCAGTGAAGGGAAAAAAAAACCTTTGGAGATAGAAATAAATCTTTCAAAAACCATTCAACAATTTCTCTAAAAAAGTATATTACTTCTGCTCCCAGAAACATTTCTGATTATTACTTTTGTTATGTGCATGGTATGAGTTCGAGTTATTTTTTGCAAAATGAATTTGGGAAATGTGTGAATGAAAGAAGTGAATCTTCTTTTGCCTTGTTTATTTTCCGAAATATAGCGATTCTTGCTCTAGTATATATCTGGCCTTCTTCGCATTAGGGATTTCAATCAAAGTGAATCATTTCTGTACAAAGATGGGGGTAGGAGGTGTGGAAAACTTGCGAAGTTTTCCATGTTTTCCAGAAGCTAAACCTGTTTCGATCATAACTTCATGTCAGCCCCAAGATGTGGAGGATAGGTTCTTGGTGAAATAGAGGGAAGGGCATTCCATCATGCTGTCATGGGTTTAAAATTCGAAGTAGAAAAATTTTCCAATTATCGGGCCACCGCAGGAAATTCCGAACATTTATCAAGGTCGAAAGCAAAGGCGTCGAAAAGAAAAGTAATTACTGCATTGAAAAGATGGACTGTACAAAATACTTGTACTGCAAGTGTATGGAGATTATCAATGCATCATTTTTGTGTTGCTGTGTTCCAAAGAGTGATACGATGAATGGAAGTTGACTAATGGAGTGAGTGTTTGTGATAATTTATTCCCGTCATTTCGTGATGTTTTATCTTGATGATATTTAAGGCATGCGTATCGTTATAATTGAATATACTCCTTGTTATCTGACAATTACGAAATAACTGTTATATAATATAGTATAAATTAAAATTCATACCATGACAGTTAAAAAGTGTTATCAGAAATTCAGGTCATATGAGTAGCAACATTGTAATCCATGTTATTCATCATACTTTTCGATTCAGCATTGTTTTTTTTTCATAGTACTCGTAGCGTTGTCATCCATGCTATACATAATCCACATTTTCCAGCCCTCCTTTAAATACTCCCAATTCGAATTCATTTCAGTTACATTCTTAATGTCTTTCTCAATCGTATATAATAAGTTTTCTGGCATATGCTATACTCCATCCAGATTTTCCAGCCCTAATTTAAATCCCCCAATTCGAATTCATTTAAGTAAATTCTTAACTTCTTTTTGAGCTTATGGGATGAGTATCCGACCCTTATTATACCAGTATTTCCCGGTACCATTATCACACTTTCAGTATTGTTTGTATCGTAGCACCATTGTCATACATGCTATACATCATACTTTTCGATTCAGCATTGTTTGTTTCATAGCAGTAGCATTGCAGTTTGCATCATAGCATATTTATTGCTTAACGCATTATTTATAAAATTTCGAATCACAATAAATTTAGTTTTTATGAAATAATTTTAAATAAAATCAATTAAATATGTGCTGCTTTAAACCATTATTAATATTTTAGTTATTAAAAAGAACGCCTAATACAATATTTGTAATCATATTTCAGCATAATGTTTATAAAAATTAATCATTAATTCACTTGAAACATAATATTTTTGTGTATAATATTTTTTGACTTTTTATTTGGTAAAATAGTTTCCTTCCATAGTGGTTAGATATTGTAAAAGTTATTTTAATTAAAGCTACTCAGCATAACAAAATCATAACAGAAATAAATAAATAAAAGGAAGCATTCTCACAATAACAAAATTATTTTTAATTTTCACAATCATCACGACTTTTTTATTAATTCTGACATCTTTATATTCTTAATGAATAAAAATGCTTAGTTTAACGTGCTTAAACACATTACTTGAATCTCAATGCGATATATTTATTTGAAAATACTAAATTAATAATCCAATTCATGCATTTAAGAAATTTTCAAAAGCCGGACAATTGAAGAAAAACAATTACCACCAGCCCCCTGCCCCCTTCAGAAAAAAAAAGGGTACTTTCAATTTGTTGCCAAAAGACCAACCCCACTTAAAACGAAATTTCCACTATTTCAAACGAATGACGCCAAAATTTCCTGCCAAGGCATTGAAAAGAGAATGCACTTAATACTGTTATCAGTCGCCTTTGAATTATGCGATGGCAGCCAGCCAATCCGCGGCAGAGAATGCGTCCATTAACAACCAAATTGTTTTTTAAAGAGTTGGCACAATCACCAGGCTCATGAAAAAGCTATTCCCTCGTACTTAATCACGTTTTCCTTGGAGACCCAGGAACTATTACTTAGGACACGATGTTAAACCATTTGTCGGCCGCAGCCTTTCAACGATTCGCCTGCCACCAGGACCGTGGACCTATTGTCCGTGTCATTTCCATTCAGATAACCTACTTTCTGAAATCGGCCTTGGGAATGGCTGCTCGCTGGAGAGGGGGGCTGAGGATAGGTCATGTAGAACAAGTAGCTACTGACTTATTATCTGAAGAAATCTATTGAGTCGCTTTCTTTCGAACTAAAATTCTTAGTGCCTTCACAAACATGCAATATAGGTCACACAAAATGAGCAACTTCATGTACAGATTTTATATGTGGATTTATATGTGTATGATCCAAAATAATTTAAAAACTATAACATTTCAGTAGTTTATTTTTATTTCTCTTGTAACCTAGATTTAAGAATTATGAATTTCTTAACTAAATTTAAACAGTTTTTGATGTCATTTAATTTTCCTGCTTCCAGATGATGGCCGAATATATATAAAAAAAAAAGAGACTGGCGCCGATAGTTAATTTACTGTAAAAAGGTTACTAAATATACACATTTAGTATTTAATTTGCTGTTCAGATTTACATTACTAAACTCTTAAAAATAAATGATAATATATTAAAAGTGAAAGAAAGTACATCCTAGATTTAAAAATTATCTGATGAATTTCTGAATCAAATTAAAATAGTTTTTATTGCCACTAAATTTTCCTGCTACCAATGGCGGCCGATTATAAGAAAAGAAAAAAGAATTGGCGCCAGTAGTTAATTTATTTTTTTAAAAAAATTAGAAAATATACAAATTTAGTGGCAATTTTAGTTTTTAATTTGCTTTTTAAATTAACACTACTTACTCTTAAAAATAAAATGTTAACAGATTAAAAGGGAAAAACAGGATTGGATTAGCTCGTTAATTAAATTAGCTTTCTTTAATTAGCTCGTTAATTATTTATTTAAATTTTAAATTATCGTAATTATTTATTTAAATCTGCTATTATTATTTCTGTGCATAATCTATTATTAGAATCTATTATTACAGAAGAATTATTTATTTAAAATCTCAACCTTTAATTCTTTTTTTTCCAGTAAATAACTTTATTTTCTGTTGGCTGGCAGTCGTGGATATTTTCTTCTAGTATTTTGTAAAAACAGACAAAAAAAAATCAGATAAATTTATAAATAAATTCCTTGTTTAATCAGGTTAGAATTGTTAACACTAAACATTAAAACAAAGGAATTTATCAAATGGGTAAGTCTTATACATTCTGATCATACCATATTGATCTTCGTAAATTAGTTCATTAAATATAATTAGTTATAAAAGGCTTCTTAAATAAATTTATTCCATGTTACATCATACATCAGTGTTACAAACCTTTGTTAAGAATGAAATTGTTTTCCGATGAAAGCATTAAAGAGTTTAAACGAAAGTTCAAAAAATCCTCAATGCTTGTTCTGCAATCCAGAGTGACAATAATACTTCAGTAGGTAAACACATTTGTCCTTCACAATATAAAACTTCTTAATGCCATCTGACAACTCTAGGAAATTAGCTCTTTTCTGCTGGAATCTAATAGATTCTTTTTATCCGTATGCCAGAAACTCTTCTTTTGGAGGTGATTTATTTTGTTTCTCTTTTTGGATTTAAATTCCCGTTTTTCTGGAATTTCTTTAATTAAGAACATGGAAAAGATGGAAGCGGAAGCTGCAGTGTTTAAGAATGAAGTAATATTTTTATTAATTAAAAACATAAACTTACTCCACATAAAAAAAAATAAATTTTATTTTATTGTAGAAAAAAATTGATTTTTTTTTCTAATTGAATTGATAAAAATTTTATTTTAATGCAGAAAAAATTAAAATTTCTTTTTATTATTGAATTGATAAAATTTTATTTTGTTGCTGATTTATCATCTATTGGAATATAATAGATGAAGGAATTTTTAGAAAAACAAAATTCTAAATATAATTTTCATACATTTCCGATTCCACCAGATATTTACATCATCATCAAAGGCGCAACAGCCCCATAGTGTGCAAAAACTGTCTACCTATAAATAGCAATTATAATTTTTTTAGTCTCATAAGCATTTCAATGATGTTTTACAATGAGACGCGGAACATAGGGGTTTCAAGACTTAATTGAAAGTTTTGCTAACAGTCAGCTATACTGAACGCTTGCAGTATGAATAGTACACATATTATAATAATTTTGTATAGCACGACTTTTAATTGCAGTATTTTTTATCAATCAAACGAACAGCATTTTTAAATGAACTTGATTAAAAATTAACAATTTTTAATAAAAAAAAATTAGACCAATAAGCAATACATTGTTAGTTAAAAATATTCAAAAAAAGACTTCCGTAAGAAGCATAGTATTTCTTTTTAAAAAACCATAGTTAATAGTAATAATAATGTTTTCAGTCTCGTAAGCATTTCCATGATGTTTTACAATGAGACACGGAACACATATTTTATTGTAACTATTTCGATGGCTCGAATATCAGCGCCAATATTCGAAAGTGAACATAAAAGAAGATAAATCCCAAACTGTTAATAATTGCTTTTTATTCCTTTCAATAACACGATAATATTAATGATCCTCTAAACAAATGTTAAAATGCAATGGAACACAAGTCCTTTGTTTGGAACACATAGAACTTATTTCGAATATCTATAACGCATAATACTTATTAACCAAAACTAAACAGAAATGCACAAAGGGCTCCTGTCTTTTATTCAACTTTTTACGTCAATTCACTTTTGGGAAAACCGAGATCTTACGTGTGGCAACTGGCATTAATTCTGAGTTATGTTTAACAGACTGTTTACAAGAACCCATTCAAAAGATGAAAGAATATTTAAATCAATGCCATTCTTCTGAATTCAAATATTTAGCACCTTATCTCAGGCAATCCTTTGTGTATTGAACATGGGAGTTGTTCACGGTTTTAACAATGCCAATCGTCTAGAGAGCATCTACTTTTGATCTAAATATCTATCATCTTCTAAATAAAGTTGGTCGAACACAAACAGCTCCTTAAGTCAGAAGCTGGTGTTTGTACGTTTACGTTTTATCTTTCTTTAGTCTGGTTTCCTCAAGAAGATTAAACCTTTTTTCCTCAAGGACAGCGTATATCAGTGGAAGAACATCGACAATAATGTTTGCTTTTTAGCGAATAACAGTGGTTTAATTAATCAAAAGTTGTTATTTATTATCTTACGTTAAACAAGCTTCAACTCAACTTTAAACATTAGTTTAGCACAGCATTGTAAACATTGGTTTAGTTTGAGAGTTTATGATAATGAGTAGAAATCTATCAGGGATATTATTAATAGGAATGTTTAAGAATTTGAGTCAAATTTAACCATATTGTATTTGTATGGAACTTGCTATTAGTGAACATTGTTTTTATATAAAAAGAACTTTGGTGGTAAAAAATTAATAAAATATTAGAGAACTGCTATTTTTCCTATTTTTGTGCTATTTCCTCTTTTTTATAAGTATTTTTTAATATTCTAAATAATAACAGAAAATTACTGAACATTCAGAAAAGGCAAAAAGTATTCACATATGCAATAATTTAAAACTTTATGAAGCAAAATAATAATAACAATAATAATAGTTGTTTTTAAATATTATCCTATGCAAAATATTATTAATTTAGTAATTTTTCTTAAATAACGGAGTTTGCATATATTTGATGGTATATATGCAAAAAAAAAAAAGACATGTTTCTTAACGAAGTCTTTTTTTGAATATTTTTGGAATATAATTATATAATTTGAATATAATTGGATGTTTCTTAGTTTTATTCTAAATATTTGAAAATTATATTATTTTGATTGATAAAAATAATATAATTAAACGCCGTGCCATATTATAATATGAGTAATATTCATACTTATGTTATTATGATGATTTATTTACCAATCCTTAATGAATATTTATAAAATAAAAATATAAGTTTAAATGTCCCACATATATAAAAATGTAAAAAAAAAACTCTTATTATAATAATAACATATTGTTATATAGTAGCGTTTACTGAATGTACTTAAAATAATTTTTTATTAATTGACCTTTTATATACCTAGAAGATTATTTATTTAGCCATAACATTTTAAACTTCGTCTTACTTATTTTTTATCGCCCTTTTATAAATTATCAACGGAAAAAAATATCACTTATTATTATTAAAATGAGATAATGTTGGTTTTATACAAACAAATCAATGCTTGTTATGAAATAAAAAAGAAAACGGTTTTCTAATAATATTTGTTCAAACTTATATTTAAAAAAAAAAGCAATTAAATAGCACTTTTTTTTACTCTTCTTTCCAGCCATTTACATGAAATCACTGCATCGAATCCGCCATTTTTAAAGAACAACGTCTACTTTAAAAAGAAAAAACTTGTCATTCAATTTAATAGAAAATGACAGAAGCCCTTTGGAGTTGTATGTGTATGCGTCTTGTTCATCACACACAAGCACACGCCTTTGACAATGCTCGGTCCTCCTCTCATTAAATAACTGCCTTAAGGCATTTATTGAACCCCAGTTTTAAACGTCAAAGCACAATTTTATGTAAATGGCGACTTTAAAGTTTTCGGTAGAACTATTTGACGATGTTTTTATGATCAAAAACTGCTTTTTTTTTTTTTACTGCTTTGTTTATTAGCGCACTTCTCGCGTTTTGTTTTCTTTTCGCTTTGCGTTTTGAAAACAATCCATGCAGCAGCTCGAACATGATTGGGTCAAAATTTATGCAGATCATATTCATTTCCAGTCTTTTGTTTTGTTTACTTTTTTTTGCCAGTGTACCGGAAACTTTTTTTATGGTCCTGTGATCGTGTGTTCATTGTATTATGAAAGCATCACATGTTCTTTTGATATTTAATTAACCCATGACCTTAATATTAGCGGTAGAGAATCACTGTGGAACTAAATATGTAAACATGATTTTTTGGGTTTTTTTTTTAGCTGAGTTAAAAAAAAATGAATTACATAACATTCTATTCTTTTGTGTTTTGGAACTACTTTTTCATGTTCTGCACAAAATGAATGCGTTTTTCTGTTTTGAAAAGAAAAAAAATAAAATAAATTCAAGAACATATTTAAATTATTTTATTTTGCAATTAACTGCAGTATTTCCGCTGAAATTTTTTTTAAAAAAGCAAGCATTGCATTTTTCAGGTAACATATTTAAAATAATTTAAAACTACAAAGTAGTGTATATATTCATTTACATATGAATCTAAATGAATTAATTATTATCTTTTGATGGGTAATTTTTCTAATCTAAGCACTGATATTGAATTTTTCTGTTCAATATTTTATTCATGTTCTGCACAAAACTAATCTACGCATTGTTTCTAATTGAGTCTAATCTACCCATTCATTCCAATCTACGCATTAATTTTGAATGTAAATGTTATATTCTTGTTATGTGCTAAACTAATCTACGCATTAATTCTAATTGCGTCTAATCTGATCTACGCATTGATATTGATTGTTGTATTCATTGTTCTATTCATGTTCTGCGCAAAAATAATGCATTTTTGTTTTTGAAACACAATTAAATAAATCCAAGAACCTATTTAAATTGTTTTATTTTGCATTTAACTGCAGTTTTTTGTAGACAAGTAGCAGTATTTCCAGTGACATTTTATTAAAAAGACAAACATTGCATTCCCCAGTTAACATATTTAAGATAATTTAAAATTGCTAAATAGTGTTTACACTCATCGACATATTAAATTAATTAATTCATTATTATTTTTTCATGGGTAATGTTTTTAATCTGCTGCTCATAAACTAATCTACCAAATGATACTATTTGAATTTTATCTACACATCGATATTAAATGTTCTGCTCAATTTTCTATTCATGTTCTGCACAAAGCTAATCTACGCATTGGTATTGAATATTCAACGTAAATTAATGCATAAAATAAATGTTATATTTATTAATCACCTGTAAAGAATATAATCGAAAATTTTATTCTGCATATTATATTAAGAATTACTGGAATCATTCTTTTCTGACTGAAAACAAACCTCTGAGCCAAAAAGCGGTTCAATACAGTTAGAAAGTGATTTGGATTCTGTTATTGTGGTTTTCTTTTTTGGTATTTGCTGATTTTAAATTGAAAATTGGAAAAAATAAAAAAACAAAGGAGAATGTAATTCTAAGGGCAGTATTCGATTCCAATCTTAACTTATCTTTGATTAAGAATGAGTTAAGATTGTTTTCCAATCTTTCGCTTATTTTTTAAATAAAAAAAAATCATTTTCTTTTAAATTAAAAATGTTTTTGCTATTTTTTATTAGACAATTGAAATTTTTATATTCAATTTTCTTATATTCTTATCTTTTCATATTTTCTTATATTGAATTGAAAAATACAAGCATGAAAAAAAGTGCATTGATTTTTTTATCAAGTAATTACAAAAAGAATTGTTATAAAAATACATTGTTACAGAACATTGATATTTTTATTCAATTTTTAAAATATTATAACAATATAAAAAATTTAATTGCATTGCAGTCGATTGTTATAATTATGTTAAAATTGCAGTTTTATTTAAAAATTTGTTCATAATTTTTTAATTAAAGCAAAATTTTTAAATGAACAGAAAATATATTAAAAGCGATGATATATCAGTTTTACCGTAGAATGTATATAAATAAAAATCATTTTATAAATGGCTGATTAGTTTAAAAAATCTACATTACATTTGAAATAAAATTTTGTATATAATGTAAATTCAGAATACTTAATTTTATTTTAAGGTGAATTTTATTTAAAAAAATATATGATAATATAAACAGATAATTCCTGAAGAATTTTTAAAAAAGCAATTACATATTGGAAAAGTATAGTTTAAATTGAACTAGAAAATAACTAATTAGAACTTTTTCGTAATTTTTTATTAAAAATGTTTTTAAAGGAACAGAAAATATATTAAAAGGAGATCATTTACCAATTAAACTTGTAGAATATTTATAAATCAAACAAAAAAAATATTCTTTATTATTAAGTTAAATATAAAGAATCTTCTACTTTCATTCATTTAAAAGTAACTTGGATTCATAATGAACAATTTTATTTTAAGGTACATTTCATTTTAATTAACTTCTAATAAAAACTATTTTTGAAGAATTTTTAAAAGCGCAATTTTACATTAAAAATATTGTTTTAATTTAATTAGAAAAGAACTAATTAAAATTTTTATTAGAATTTTTTTTTAAAGTAATAGCAAATATATATAAAAAGACATACACTTACTTAAACTTACAGAATATTTATAAATTAAACAAAAATCATTCTTAACCAAAAAATTAAGTATAAAGAATCGCATACTTTCATTCATTTAGATTTGATGTAGATTCAGAATGTTTAATTTTATTTTAAGATGAGTTTATTTTAAAAAATTTCTAATGAAAACAGTAAATTTCTGAAGAATGTTAAGAACCATTTTAAAGAAAAAGTATAGTTTAAATTGAATTAACAAATAACTAATTAAAATTCATTTGTAATTTTTTAATAAAATTTTTTAAAGGAACAGAAAATATATTAAAAAAGAATCACTTACCAAATAAACTTACATAATATTTATAAATCAAGCAAAAATTATTCTTTACTAATAAAATATATATAAAGAATCGCCTGCTTTCATTCATTTAGATGCAATGTAGATTCAGAATGTTTAATTTTATTTTAAGGTGAGTTTGATTTAAAAAAAAAAAAAAGATCTATCGAAACACATGATTCCAGAAGAATTTTTAAAAGCACAATTTTACATTGAAAAGGTACTGTTTTAATTAAATTTACAAAAAAGTTCTATGTAGTTCTTTCCAATTTTTTTATTAGAAATTTTTTTAAAGGAACGGAATATATATTAAAAGATAATCACTTACCAATTAAACTTACATTATATTTAGCAATCAAACAAAGTTAAATATATATATATATATATATATATTTATAAACTTGCAGAATATTTATAAATCAAACTTCTTTACTAATAAATTATATAGAAAAAAATCGCCTGCTGCTTTTATTCATTTAAATGTAATGCAGATTCAGAATGCTTAATTTTATTTTAACATAATTTGAATTTAAAAAAAAATTATGTTAGTATGAACAGACGATTTCAGAAGAAGTTTTAAAAAGGAATTTTAAATTGAAAAATTAATATTTTAATTTAATTAGAAAAGAAGAAATTAGAATTTTTTGTTAGAATTTTTTTTTAAAGAAACATAAAATTTATTAATAGACGATAACGTTTCCAGTTAAATTTGCAAAATATCAATAAATCAAACACAAATTATTCTTTAACAATAAATTATCTATAAAGAATCGTCTGCTGCCATTCATTTTCGATTCAGAATATTTAATTTTATTTTAAAGTGAGTTGAATTTTAAATAAATTCTGATAAAAGCAAACGATTCCTGAAAAATATTTAAAAGAAAAATTTTTCAATGAAAGAATACCGTTTTAATTTATTCAGAAAAGAACTAATTATAATTTTTTTGTAATTTTTTCATTAGGAAAAAAATTTAAATTTCATTTATTTTTAATAATTAATCATAGTTTTTTTAAATACAAAATTTTTTTAAAGGAGCAAAAAATATAATAAAAGGCGATCACTTACAACTCGTAGAATGTTTTATAAAAACAAATACAAATTATTATTTATTTATAAACATTGTTTGCTCGTTCAGACATTCAAAAATTGCCTCTTAAATGTGTGTTAATTGGGGACAGTCTTTTTAATCATGAATGCATTTTACATGTCTTACTTTTACGCAAACAAACATGCAAAAAATATACTACGAATCTAATTTAATAATTCATTGAAAGTCAAAAAGCACACTGCAAAAAATTTTCCCAACACAAACTTTTAATTTCGGACAGGCAATTTTCGTTCCCATAATGTCCCGTGAGACGAAGGGGAGAGGGGGGGGGGCTAAAAATTCCAAGGATCTTAACTATCCCCGAGGCATTTTTAAAATTTGGGTCACCTTCTCACATTTTCTTCCTTAATTAGTAATTTTCTCATTAGCGACTTAACGTTCCTTTCACAAATTTTTTGAAAAACCAAAAAAAAAAAATAAATAAATAAAATAAATAAATAAAAGGGGCAGAAATTACTGGCAGAGCGATTGAGTTTTTCATAACAACCCTGTTTTGCTCAAGTGTGCTGCTTCTAGCCGTTAACTGCAAGCATGGTAAAAAAAAATTAGTTAATTACAACCCCCAACGAAATAAGCTGAGAAGGGGGTGATAATCCACTTTAGCCTGTTTTAAAACCGACTGCATTCTTGTCTAATTTCCTTCATTAAAGGTAATAAGAAGATTACAATGCGTTATTCTTTACCCAGGAATTATACTCTATTTCGGAATTTAATGGATTTTTCAATGCGAAAGGTTGTCGCATTGAATTTATTGTTTTTAAGGCATGCAAAAAAAAATCCATTGTGAAATGGTGAGGTACTAACTAAATATGTATATTTGTTTAATTAAGACTTGCATTAAGTTAAGTCGTAATGAACAATACTACTTAGCTCTCTGTTTTGTTTATTATTAGTTACAAGAAAAAAACGTGTTTCTAACAAATAGTTGCCTTTAAAAAGCAACATAAATCTATTCAATTGCTGTGTTTTTTTTTTATCAATGGCTTTTTGAAATTTTATTTTATTAATGTGTATCGTTTTTTAATACCTGATATTAGTATTTGATTATGGTCAGAAAAAAATGTCTGATAGCTGTTTACGGTTTAAATTTGTTTTAATTATTCTCGTTATAGCTTTGAGATAAACAACAAAAATTAATAATGAATTGCAGTTGTAAGAATTTTGCTAATATCTCAAAGAGATCGAATTTTTTAATCAACGTGCTTTTTTAAAGGTTATTTTATTAAATTAATATCTATCGTTCCTTATACCTTATATTAATTTGTTGATTACGGTCAGAAAAATAATGCCTTATAGATGTTTACGGTTTAGATTTGCTTTAATTACTTTCGCTATGGAATTGAGATAAGCAATAAAAAATAAAAGAATTTTAATTCTCTTGCAGTAGTAAGATGTTTCCTAATATCTCAAAGAAATTGAATGCTTTAATTAACGTGCTTTTTTAAAGGTTATTTTGTTAAATTAATGTGTATCGTTTTTTATACCTTACATTAATATTTGATTACGGTCGGAAAAGAATGTCTGATAGATGTTTACGGTTTCAATTTGTTTTAATTATTCTTGTTATGGGATTGTGATAAGCAATAAAAAGAATAGCATTTTATTTCTCTTGCAGATTTAAGATTTTTTGCTAATATCTTAAAGAAATCTATCGTAGTTGTTAAAAGATTTTTCGTTTTTTTCAAGGAAATCTTAAAATTAGAATTACATACATGAAAAATTGTGTAACAAAAATTTGAAATTAGGAATTTATTTCAAAAATTATATTTTTTTTTACCTTTGTTTTGGCTTGTATGTATTGGTGTGTAGAAAAATACCTATTGTAAACAAATATAAATGAATATATAAAATTCAGTTCGTTTTAGATGGAATAAAAAAGAAAATAATGTAGTTAATAATAATATAAAATAACACTAGCAATGTAGAATAGTATATTGCATGCATTTATAAAGTTATCTCCTTAAAGGATTAATAATTTTGTTTGAATAAAAATGTTGAAAAAATAATTTTAAACATAGAATGCATTAAAGAATATTTCAGCATATCCATAAGATATTTAAAAATGATAAAATTATGATTACTTTGCCTAAAACGTTTGTACTAATACAAATTTCTAAAAATTACAATTTTTTATAAATTTTATGTAGCCAATTTTTTTAATTAATTCCATTCAGAAAATAAGTAGAATAAGTTAATCAAAGCATTTTTTAAACTTTATTTTCTGCTAAAAATTATTTTGAATTAAAATAAATAAATAATAATATAAATCACTCTTGATAAATAAAAAATATATATATTCAGCTCCATTGCAAACACATTCATGTTTAAGTTTTGTTACGATTAGAATATTAAAAAAAGTTAATTTTCAAAAAAAAAAATAAATTACGAAAATAATTTTAATAATAAAAAATAATAATCAAATTATATCTACTTTTTAATTTCATCTTTTTATTTTTAACTTTTTTTTATTTTTTTTTATTTAAAACTTTTTCATAAAAGTAATTCTCATATTTATAAAAATTAATTTAATGGAAAAAGATCTAAAATACTTAAATACGACCGTAATTTGCTATTTAAAAAAAACTATTTTCATTTTAAAAAGGAAACTATTTTTTTTTCAAATGTTATTAATTTTTTTACTATTTTCTTGTTCTATCACACAATGAAAAATTACTATCAGTTAAAGGGAAAAAAAACTTTGAGAACTAGAAATAAATCTTTCAAAAACCATTCAACAATTTCCCCCAAAATCTATATATCTTCTACTCTTAGAAACATTCCTGATTATTACTTTTGTTTATGTGCCTGGTATGAGTTTTAGTTATTTTTTGCAAAATGAATTTGGGAAACGTGTGAATGAAAGAGAAATTCCACCATAGTGAATCTTTTTTGCCTTGTTTATTTTCCGAAATATAGCGATTCTTGCTCTAGTATATATCTGGCCTTCTTCGCATTAGGGTTTTCAATCAAAGTGAATCATTTCTGTGCAGGGATTGGAGTAGGGTGTGTGGAAAACTTGCGAAGTTTTCCATGTTTTCCAGAAGAAAAACCTGTTTCGATCATAACTTCATGTCAGTACCAAGATGTGGAGGATAGGTTCGTGGTGAAATAGAGGGAAGGGCATTCCATCATGCTGTCATGGGTTTAAAATTCGAAGTAGAAAAATTTTCCAATTATCGGGCCACCGCTGAAAATTCAGAACATTTATCAAGGTCGAACACAAAGGCGTCGAAAAGAAAAGTAATTACTGCATTGAAAAGATGGACTGTACATGGTACTTGTACTGCAAGAGTATAGAGATTATCAATGCATCATTTTTGTGTTCCGCTGGCTCAAAGAGTGATACGATGAATGTAAGTTAACTAATGGAGTGAGTGTTCGTGATAATTTATTCCCAGTCATTTCGTAATGTTTTACCTTGATGATAGTATTTCAGGCATGTATATCTCTATAATTGAAAATGCTCCTTGTTATCCGACATTTATGAAATAACTGTTACAGTATAAATTAAAATTCAAACCATGACAGTTAAAAAGTGTTATCATAAATGCAGGGTTATTCATCATATAAGTAGCAACATTGTAATCCATGCCATACATCATACTTTTCAACTCAGCATTGTTTTTATTTTTCATTGCAGCATTGTCATCCATGCTATGCATAATCCATATTTTCTGGCTCTCAGTTGAATACCCCCCAATTCGAAATCATTTGAGTTACATTCTTAACATATTTCTCAATAAGATGATGGGCTTTCTGGCCCTACTTTTCGTTTCAGCATTGTTTGCATCATAGCAGGATCGCCATTCAGGCTATACATCATATTTTTTGATTCAGCATTATTTGTATCATAGCTCCATTGTCATCTATGTTATACATCATCTAACTTTCCAGCCTAATTTGAATACCTGCAATTCGAATTCATTCTTCATCATTGGTATGGAATACTTGCGAAGTTTTCCTTGTTTTCCAGAAGCATAACCTGCTTCGATCATAACTTCATGTCAGCACCAAGATGTGGAGGATAGGTTCATGGTAAAATAGAGGGAAGGGCTTTCCATCATGCTGTCATGGGTTTAAAATTCGAAGTAGAAAAATTTTCCAATTATCGGGTCACCGCGAAAATTTCGAACATTTATCAAGGTCGAACTCAAAGGCGTCGAAAAGAAAAGTAATTACTGCAAAAAGATGGGACTTTGGGGTACTTTACTAGTGTGGAGATTATCAATGCATCATTTTTGTGTTCCTCTGGTCCAAAGTGTGATACGATGAATGCAAGTTAACTAATGGAGTGAGTGTTCGTGATTATTCATTGCCGACATATTGTTTTGTTTTATACTGCTGATAGTATTTCAGGCATGCGTATCATTATAATTGGAAATGCTCCTTGTTATCCG
Source organism: Caerostris darwini (assembly GCA_021605075.1). NCBI lineage: Eukaryota > Metazoa > Arthropoda > Arachnida > Araneae > Araneidae > Caerostris > Caerostris darwini. Next base: position 38,054 of record BPLQ01007540.1, read on the forward strand.
ATGATTTTGAAATAACTGTCATATAATATAGTATAACTTAAAATTCAAACTATGGCAGTTTAAAATTGTTATCATAAATGCAGGATTATTCGTCGTATAAGTAGAAACATTGTAATCCTTGCTATACATTATACTTTTCACTTCAGCATTGTTTTTTTCATAGTACTTGTAGCATTGCCATTCATGCTATACATCATGCTTTTCGATTCAGGATTGTTTTTTTTTTTCGTAGCACTCGTAGCATTGTCATCCATGCTATACATAATCCATATTTTGCAGGCCTAATTTGAATACATTCAATTCGAATTCGCAGTGAATATTTAACTCATTTCTCATATAAGATTGGTTTTCTGGTACTACATTATGCCAGCATAACTTTTCTATTGTCTGTTTGTTACGTTTTTCTGGTTCTACAGAATTATTATGCCCGTATAACTTTTCTATTCAGCGTTGTTTGTATCATAGCAGCATTGTCATCCCTGATGTGCATCATCCCACTTTTTAGTTTAATTGGAATACCTTTAATTCGAATTCATTTGAGTAATTTCTTAACTTCTTTCTCGATCATATAGGATAGGCTTTCGGTTCTACGGATTTATCATGGCCGTATCATTTTTGATTCAGCATTATTTGTATCATATAGCAACATTGTCATCCATGCTATACATCATACACATTTTCCACCCCTAATTTGAATACTCCAATTCGAATTCATTTGAGTTAAATTCTTAACTTAATTCTCGAACGTATAGGATGGGATTTCCGGTCCTATGGACTTACCGTGCCAGTATTCCAATTTCGATTTATAATTTTTTGTTCGATTTTGAACCAAACTTTCTTAATTCAGAAGTCAAACGTATCTTCATTTTACTCCGAACTTATTAGTTAAAAAGGTAAAACAACTTATAGTATCATTTAAAAAAAACAATGTATTTTCAAAATAAATGTCAAGCTCTGGCGCTCTGTGCCACTGATGATTGAAATGGTTTGGAATCCATTTTATACCGTTGCTGCATGTTTAATATGATCATAGAGAGTAGTGGGGATAGTGTTACTCGCGTCCATAGCATATCTTTAAACTACTTATGGAAAGGCTAGTTTGTACAGGAATTAGGTTAATGAACTAGGCTCACAGAAACGTGGTCAATTCGTCCCAGTCCTTACATGACATTAAAAATATAACTGACCTTTATTTAAGTAATTACAGTATAATTACTTGTATCAAATGAAAAAGGCTATTTGAAGTGAGTACGAATGAAATTAACAGCTGTACTCTTTTTTGTTTCAAATCATATAAATTAAGAAGATACTTATAGCTTATGCACTATTTATAAAACTTCAAATCACAATAAATTTTGTTTTTATCAAAAAATTAAAATTAAAATCAATTAATTAAGTATGTGCTTTTTTACGCCTTTACCAATTTTTTATTAATTAAAAAAACGACGAATAAAAAAATATGTAATTGTATTTTTGCAAAATTTTGAAAAAATGAATCATTAATATTCTTAAAATATAATATTGTTTGACATTTTATTTGGTGAAATATTTTTCTTCCATACTGATTGGATTGCCTAAAAATTATTTCCTTTAAAGCTACGGGGAATTAAAAAAATATTCAAAAAAAATAATAAACAAAAAATATATTTCTCAGAATAGCAAAATTATTTTAATTTTAATTTTTTACAATCATTACCTGCTTTTGTTTTTATTAATTTTGTCAACTTCATGTCCTTAATGAATAAAAATGCTAAGTTTAATGCGTCTACAACATTACTTGGAGCTCGATGGAAAATATTTATTATAAAATATTAAATTAATAATCCAATTTATGCATTCAAGAAATTTTCAAAAGCTGTAAAATTGAAGAAAAACAATTACCTCACTCCCCCTGACCCTTCCTTCTGAAAAAAAAAATACTTCTAATTTGTTCCCAAAAACCAACCCCACTTAAAACGAAATTTCCACTGTTTCAAACCCATTACGCCAAAATTTCCTGCCAAGGCAATGAAAAGAGAATATACTCATACTGTTATCAGTCGCCTTTGAATTATGTGATGGCAGCCAGCCAATCCGCGGCAGAGAATGTATCCATTAACATGGCATCGTTAACCAAATTGTTTTTTAAAGAGTGGTCACAATCACCAGGCTCATGAAAAAACTATTCCCTCGTACTTAATAACGTTTTCCTTTGAGACCCGGGAACTATTACTTAGGACACGATGTTAAACCATTTGTCGGCCGGAGCCTTTCAACGATTCGCCTTCCACCAGGACCGTGGACCTATTGTCCGTGCCGTTTCCATTCAGATAACCCACTTTCTGAAATGGGCCTTCGGAATGCCTGTTCCTGGAGAGAGAGGGTGAGGGTAGGTCATGTAGAACAAGTAGCTACTGGCTTGTTATCTAAAAGAAATCTATTGGATCGTTTTCTTTCGAACTAAAATTCTTAGTGCATTACAAATATGCAATATGGGGCTCACAAAATAATGAACTTCATGTACAGATGGCATACATAAAAATCGAAATGTGTGTATGATCAAGAATGACTTAAAAACTATAAAATTTTAGTAGTTTATTATTATTTTTCTTATCTGAACTATTTAAGTCGTTCAAAATCTTCGTAGCCTAGATTTAAGAAAATATCTTCTGAATTTCATAATTAAAATGAAATATATTTTATTGCCGTAAATTTTCCTGTCACCAGATGATAAAAAAAAAAGGATTGGCGCCAGTAGTTAATTTACTGTAAAAAGTTAGAAACTATACAAATTTAGTGTGTAATTTACTTTTTTCAAATTAACATTACAAACTCTTAAAAATAAATGTTAACAGATTAAAAGTGAAAAAAAGTACAGCCTAGATTTAAGGAAGTATTTTATGAATTTCTTAACTAAATTAAAGAGCTTTTATTGCCATTAAATTTTTCTGCTGCTAGATGATGGATGATGAGAGTTTATTAATAAAATAGTGACTGGCGCCAATAGTTAATTTACAGTAAAAAAATGAGAAATTATACAAAATAAGTGTTTAATTTACGTTTCAAATTGGAATTACTAATTCTTAGGAATAAATGTTAACAGATTAAAAGTGAAAAAAAAGGATTGGGGATTCTTATATAAGAAAGATGGATTTATTTAGCACATTAAATTTTTAATTATCTTAATTATTTATTTAAATCTGCTAATTCTTTTTTCCGCACAGAATCTATTGTTAAAAGAATCAATTATTAGAATCTGTTATTAAGGAAGAATCAATTATTAGAATCTACTATTAGTTTATTTGTTTAAAATCTCAATCTTTAATTCTGTTTTTTTCTAGTAACTTGATTTTCTTTTGGCAGACAATCCTGGATTTTTTCTGGTAGTATTTTGTAAACAAAGAAAAACAAATCGGATCAATTTATAATGTGTTCCTCTTAATTAAAAATAAATTCCTTGTTTAATCCTGTTAGAGTCCTTAATACTAAATACTAAAACAAATAATTTTATCAAATTGGTAAGTTTTATACATTCTGACATACCATATTGATGCTCTTAAATTAGTTCATTAATATAATTAGTTATTAAAAATTCCTAAATAAATTTATTCCATGGTACATTAAAGTAGGTCACTGTTAAAATTTTGCTAAGAGTGAAATTGTTTCTCGATAAAGGCATTAGAGAGTTTAAAGGAAAGTTCATGAACTCCTCCGTGCTTGTATTCCGATCCGCAGTGACAATACTACTTCAGTAGGTAAACACAATTGTCCTTCGCAATATAAAACTTCTTAATGCCATCTGGCAACTCTGGGGAATTAGATCTTTTCTGCTCAAATCTAATAGGAGCTTCTGGCATACGGCAAAAGAAAACCCTTTTGGAGGTGATTTATTTTGTTTCTTTTCTTGGATTTAAATTCCCGTTTTTCCGGAATTTCTTTAAATAAGAACAGAAAAAGAAAGAAGCGGACAGTTGCAGTGTTTAAGAAGGAAATAATTTTTTACCTACATTTTTGAAGTAATAACAGTGAAAACATAAGATTCCTCCAAATAAGAAATTATATTATCACTCCGGATAAAAATTTTAATTTGTTGTTGATTTATCGTATATTGGAATATTATAGGTGAAGAAATTTTAGAAAATAATATTTTTACAAATAATATATATTAAACAATTAAAGAATTAGTTTGAAAAATGAAAAAGATATATTAAGAAAAAAGAGCTGTAAAACTTCAAATTGCATTGTTAAATTTTACTTTTATATTCTTGATATTTTCTGATGATTTTGTTCATTTAGGTACACGCAATTACCATATAATGTAATTTTCATACATATACAAAGTGATTATAAAAACTCCTTCTGAATATATGAGTTCCTAGCTATCATATTAATTACACAAACTGAAAGAAATTTTGGTTTAAAGTATTTTGGGATAAGTGCTCAAAAATCATGTGAAACACAACTGTTAAACTCTAACAGTTACGGCTACAGTGACGCTAAATTGAAAATTTCACACGCCAAACTACATTTTCTTTTGTTATGTGATCCCCTTAGTGAAAAACTTTAATGAAAGATGCTTGTAGCACGGAAATCACCGAAGACAAAACCTAGAAGAAAAGTGAAAACAACCGATAATTACAAAGAAGCAACAAAAAGCAAAACATTTTAATGTGTTTCACAAATGTGTTTCATTTTAATGTGTTTTCTATGTGACCTCATTCAATCATCGTAATACTCAACAAGTGGATAGCATTGAAGCACGTCACCACGCCAAAAGGAATCTAGGACAAGTTTAATGATGACAAGTTGGAATATCAAAATTATTTTATTATCGTAAGTCAAGTACAATGATTATTAATTTTCCACGTAGTCAATGTGAACATTGAGAAAATTATTACACCAGTGAACAAATTTTCCAATAATATCTTGATAATAAGCTTCTGCCAACGTGATGAGATAGTACACTAAGTAAAACGAGAGTATAAGGAGATGGGTGATACCTTGAAACTCTTCGTTTCACAAAGGCTGTTTTTTCAGACCTCTCTTTAGCCCTCATTCGAATGTCACATTTACACTGGGTGATAGACTACTTCCATCTGAAATTGTGCAAGAAGAGTTTGGTTATCACAGTTGTATGCAGTTCATGTGTTCATGTGAGATAACAACTAATGAAAATAATTAGATCAATAACAGACTTTAATTAGTTAAAAGTATTCAAAAAAGACTTCCCTAAGCTTCATAGTATTATTATATTTCTTTTTAAACATCCATTGTTAATACTAATAATGATGCTTTCAGTCTCGTAAGCATTTCAGTGATGCTTTCCGCGGAAAACAGATTTTATTGTAACTATTTTGAAGTCTCAATATCATCGCCAACATTCGAAAGTGAACCAAAAAGAAGAGAAATCCAAAACTGTTAATAATTGCTTTTTGTTCCTTTCAATAACATGATAATATTAATGATCCTCTAAACAAACGTGCAGAACAAAAGACCTTTGTTTGGAATACATAGAACTTATTTCGAATATCTATAACTCACGATACTTATAATCCAGAACTAAACAGAAATGCACAAATGGCTCCTGCCCTTTATCTAACTTGTTTACGCCAATTCACGTTTGGGAAAACCGAGATCTTACGTATGGCAACTGGCATTAATTCTGAGTTATGTTTAACAAACTGTTTACAAGACTCCATTGAAAAGATGAAAGAACGTTTGAATCAATGCTATTTTTCGGAGGAAATTCAAATATCTAGTACCTTATCTGAGGCAATCCTTTCTGTATTGAACATGGGAGTTCACGGTTTTAACAATGCCAATCATCTAGAGAACATCTACGTTTGATCTATATATCTATCGTCTTCTAAATAAAGTTGGTTGAATGCGAACAGCTCCTTAAGTCAGAAGCTGGTGTTTGTACACTTATGTTGCATCTTTCCTTAGTCAGATTTCCTCATGAAGATTAAATATTTTTCTTCAAGGACAGTGGAAGAACATCGACAACAATGGTTACTTTTTAGCGAGCAATAGTGGTTTAATTAATCAAATGTTGTTACTTATTATCTTACGGTAAACAAGCTTCAACTCAACTTCAAACATTAATTTAGCACAGCTCTGTAAACAAGGGTTTAGTTTCCGAGTTTATGATAATGAGTAGAAATCTGTCAAGGATATTATTAATAGAAGTATTTAAGAATTTGAGTCAAATTTTAACCATAGTATATTTGGATGGAATTTACTGTTAATGAACAATAATTATTTATATAAAAATAACTTTGGTGGAAAAAATTAATAAAATACTAGAAAACTGCTATTTTTCCTATTTTTGTATAAAAACATATTTTTTAATATTGTAAATTATAACGAAAAATTACTTCGAATTAATAAAATAACTCCAAAAATTTATAAAGTAAAATAATAATAATTATAGAAGGTTTTAACTGTTATCTTATAGTATGCAAAATATTATTAATTTAGCAATTTTTCTTAAATAAGGAAGATTCATATATACTATGGTATAAAAGCAAAAAAAAAAAAAAAAAAAAAAGATATGTTATATTTCGTAAGGAAGTCTTTTTTTGAATATTTTTAACTCATTGGAAGTTTCTTATTATCTAAATTTTTTTATTAAAAGTTATCAAAATTTTTTATTAAGATTATCTAAAAATGATATACTTCTAAATGTTAGAAATACTATAATTAAACGCCTCGCCATATTATAATATGTGTAATATTCATACTTATGGCATATGTTATTATAAAGACTTACTTGTAAAACTTGAGTTGACTATATAAAAAATACCAATATATATATATAAAAGTCCCATATACATAAATAAGTAAAAAAAATCTTATTATAATAATAACGTATTGTTATATAATAGCAAATGAAAGCACGTAAAATGACTTATTTATTTAGCCATGACATTTTAAACTTCGTCTTACTTTTTTTTATCGCTCTTTAGTAAATTATCAACGAAAAAAAAGCATTACTTATTATTATTAAAATGAGATAATGTTGGTTTTATGCAAACAAATCAATGCTTGTTATGAAATAAAAAAGAAAACGGTTTTCTAATAATATTTGTTCAAACTTAGATTAAGAAAAAAAAGCAATTAAATAGCTGTTTTTTACTCTCCCTTCCAGCCATTTCCATGAAATCACAGCTTCGAATCCGTCATTTTTACAGAACAACGTCTACATGAAAACAAAAAAAAAAAAAAAAACTTGTCATTCACTTTAATAGAAAATGACAGAAGCCCTTTGGAGTGTATGTGTATGCGTCTTGTTCATCACACACAAACACACGCCTTTGACAATGCTCGGTTCTCCTCTCATTAAATAACTGCCTTAAGGCATTTATTGTACCCCAGTTTTAAACGTCAAAGCACAGTTTTATGTAAATGGCGACTTTAAAGTTTTCGGTAGAACTATTTGACGATGTTTTTATGATCAAACACTGTTGTTTTTTTTTTACTGATTTGTTTATTAGCGCACTTCTCGCGTTCTGTTTTCTTTTTTTGCTTTGGTTTTGAAAACAATCCATGCAGCAGCTCGAACATGATTGGGTCAAAATTTATGCAGATGATATTCATTTCCAGTCTTTTGTGTTTATTTACTTTTTTTGCCAGTGTACCGGAAACTTTTTTTGTGATCGTGTGTTCCATGCATTATGAAAGCATCACATGTTATTTTGATATTTAACTAACCCATGACCTTAATATTCGCGGCAGAGAATCATTGTGGAACTAAATAAAAAAAAAATGGCTTACACAACATTATATTCTTTTGTATTTTGGAACTACTTTCATGTTCTGCTCAAAATGAATGCATTTTTCTGTTTGAAACGAAGTGAAATAAAATAAATTCAAAAACATATTTAAATTATTTTGCAATTAGCTGAGGGTTTTTGTAGACAAACATCAGTATTTCCGCTTACATTTTTTTTTCTCAGTTAATGTTTTTAAGATAATTTATAACTACAAAATAGAATATACAGTCATTTACATATGAAATTAAATGAATGAATTACTATCTTTTTCTGTGTAATGTATCTAATCTACGTATTGATATTGAACATTCTGTTCAATGTTCTTGTACTGCGCAAAACTTATTCATTTTTGTTTTTGAAACGAAGTAACATAAAATAAATTCAAGAACATATTTAAATTATTTGTTTTTGCAATTAATTGCAGTTTTTTGTAGACAAGCAGCATTTTTTTTTTTAAGTCAAATATTGTATTTCTCAGTTAACATATTTAAGATAATTGAAATCTACAAAATAGTGTATGCGCTTGGTTAGATATGAAATCAAATGAATTAAAAATAATATTTTTTCATAAGTAATATTTTTAATCTACGCATTGGTATTGAATGCTATGTTTAATGCTCTATTCATGTTCTGCTCAAAACGAATGCATTTTTGTTTTCGAAACGAAATAAAAAATTAATTCGAGAACATATTGAAGCTATCTTATTTAACAATTAACTGCAATTTTTTTGTAGCATAAATATTTTTTTACACTGCAATATATTATGATACATAATATACATATTATATTGAAATATTTTGTGATACATTAATTAATACTATATTGTAATACATTATGATACATAAAATACATACTAAGGTAAATTATTTAAAATCAAATTTTAACTAAACATGGAAAATGTTTCACAAATTAAATTACATAAAATATCAACAAAATAAATATTGTTAAAATATACAAAATGTTTTAAAAATTTATTTTTTGAAACAAATATTCCAGATTCTAAATATTATAATAGAACTTTGTAATACATAAAAATAATGCATGTAAGTATATCGCAATACATTGTAATAAATAAATTGATAATGTATTGTAAACATTATGATTCATAAAATACATACTATATCGAAAATACGTTGTAATACATACGTACATTCTACATTGATATTTATTGTCATATATGCTATACATACTACGATGAAATACATCTCCTATGTTGTAAATGTTAGAAAAGGGGATCAGGAAGATACTCTTCTGCATTGTGAATATAATATAGCAAGCTACTATTATTACTATTTGATTAAAATGGCAAATCAGTATCTATTGACCGACGTGCTTTTGAGTCGTGGGTCTAGAATTGTCTACAAATTTTGTAATTTTATTTAAAGTGTAAGACAATTCACACAATTTTAGTAAATTATTTCAAAAAGAAAAGATTTTGAAGTGAAAAGATTTTTTTTCTTAAATAAAAATTACTGGAATAATAGTAAGTACTTCATACATAAGTAAAATATATCATGTGTCTTAGTTTTTGCAGTTTTAATAGTGTGTCATTTCGTTAATCTATTTTCAGTATCTCATAGAAATATTTATATAATGAGTTTTATTTGAAACTAATTACTTAAATTTTTTCTGTACATCAGAAAGAAAAAAAATCTTTACAATATTTTTCTCTCTTCCCGCAATATTTCCTTCACTAAATTCAGCCTGTAAATTCAGCAAATACTTTGGATAATATTTTATCTGCTACTTAATTGTCAAACCTGACGTATATATAGAAAAATACCCATTTATGTAAAAGTCCCATATATATATATATAAATATAATTATTATATATATATATATATATAAATATCAAGTAAAAAAATAATTATAATAATAACTCATTGTTGTATAATAATATAATAATGTTTACTGAATATACGTAAAATAATTTTTTATTCATTTGAAGTTTTATATGTCTTGAAGATTATTTATTTAGCCATGACATTTTAAACTTCGTCTTACTTATTTTTTATCGTTCTTTTGTGAATTATTAACGGAAAAAAATATCACTTATTATTATTAAAATGAGATAATGTTGGTTTTATGCAAACAAATCAATGCTTGTTATGAAATAAAAAAAACCAGTTTTCTAATAATATTTGTTCAAACTTATATTTAAAAAAATAAAGCAATTAAATAGCTTCTTTTTTTTACTCTTCCTTCCAGCCATTTGCATGAAATCACTGCTTCGACTCCGCCATTTTTAAAGAACAACGTCTACTTAAAAAAAAAGAAGCATAAAAACTTGTCATTCACTTTAATAGAAAATGACAGAAGCCCTTTGGAGTGTATGTGTTTGCGTCTTGTTCATCGCACACACACACACGCCTTTGACAATGCTCGGTTCTCCTCTCATTAAATAACTGCCTTAAGGCATTTATTGTACCCCAGTTTTAAACGTCAAAGCACAATTTTATGTAAATGGAAACTTTAAAGTTTTCGGTAGAACTATTTGAGGATGTTTTTTTTATGATCAAACACTGTGGGTTTTTTTTCACTGCTTTGTTTATTAACGCAATTCTCGCGTTTTCTTTTTCTTTTTTGCTTTTCTTTTGAAAACAATCCATGCAGCAGCTCGAACATGATTGGGACAAAATTTATGCAGATGATATTCATTTCCAGACTTTTGTTTTGTTTACGTTTTTTTGCCAGCGTACCGGAAACTTCTTTTATGATCCTGTGATCGTGTGTTCAATCTATTATGAAAGCATCACGTGTTCTTTTGATATTTAATTAACCCATGACCTTAATATTAGCGGCAGAGAATCATTGTGGAACTAAATATGTAAACAGGATTTTTTTTTTTTTAGCTGAGTTATAAAAAAAAATGAATTGCATAACATTATATTATTTTGTATTTTGAAACTACTTCTTTCATTTTCTGCTAAAAATGAATGCATTTTTGTTTTTGAACGAAACGAAGTAAAATAAAATAAATTCAAGAACATATTTAAATTGTTTTATTTTGCAATTAACTACAGTTTTTTGCAGACAAGCAGCAGTATTTCCCCTGACATTTTTTGAAAAAAGACAAACATTGTATTTCCCAGTTAACTTATTTAAGATAATTTAAAACTACAAATTAGTGTATAAACTCATTTCATGCAGAAACATTGTATATGAATTAATTATCTTTTTATGGGTAATGTTTCTAATCTATGCATTGATATTGAATGTTCAATGTTCTATTCATTTTCTAAGGCATTTTGTTTTTGAAACAAAAATAATGCATTTCTGTTTTGTGACAAAGGCAGTCTTTAAAAAAAATAAATTTAATTGTTCTATTCATATTCTGCATATAAAATATTGTTTTTCCACTTTGATATTTTTCAGTTTTTTATGTTCTGTTAATCTACGTATTGATTCTAATTAATTCTAATCTACGCATTGATTGATATTGAATGTTCTGTTCAATATCCTATTCATTTTTTTTTTGTAAAACGACGTAAAATAAACTCAAGAACATATTCGATTTATTTTGCTTTGAAATTAACTGCAGTTTTTGTAGACAAGCAATCTGCCTTTTTTTAAAAAAGAAACATTGTATTTCTTAGTTAGCATATAATTTAAAACTACAAAATAATGAAATCAAATGTGAAATAATGAATGAATATGAAATCAAATTTATTAAATGCTATCTTTTCATGGATAATGTTTCTAATCTACACATTGATATTGAATAATTTACGAGCTATTTTAGAACATTGCTGTTAAAGTAGGTGTAAAATAATTTTCAAATTATAAGAATCAAAATATGCAAAGAAAAGAAAATTATTTTTCTTATGAAGTTACGTCTACATGAATATTTATGAATCTACTCAATATAATCAATTATATTTTAATATCTTACTATAATTTATAAAAATATTTCTAATAAGATGAATGTAGAAAAAATAAAAGTAATAGCATAAATTAAATCTTATATTTATTAATCAAGTACAATGAATATAATCGGGAATTGTTATTCTGTATATTATATTGCTAGTTAAACTGGAATCATTCTTTACTGACTAAAAACAAACTTCTGAACTAAAAAAGTTAAATATAGTTAGAAAGGGATTTTGATTCTGTTATTGCGGTTTTTCTTTGTATTTGCTGATTTCAAATTGAAAAAAAAAATAAAGGAAATGTAATTCTAAGTGCAGTATTCTAATCCAATCTTAACTTATTTTTGATTAAGAATGAGTTAAGATTGATTTCCAATCTTTTACTTATTTTTTAAATAAAAAAAATATCATTTTCTTTTAAATTAAAAGGAATTTTGTTATTTTTTTATTAGCTGGTTGAAATGTTTTAATTTAATTTTCTTATATGCAGATTGTATTATATTACATATTTTATCATAATACAGATTTTGTAAGTTTGTTAAAAATAAAATTGGAAATGCTTTTACTTCTATTTAAACTTATACATCAAATCATAATTTTTTTATTATGTTGTTTTTTGAGATTTTAAAGATATAGCTGAGCAAAGTGTAAATATTAAATTAAGTGTGTTAAAAAAGTTTTTTAATATCTTTTAATTTACTGGGAAATATTTACATATTCATTACTGGGAAATATTTACATATTCATTACTGGGAAATATTTACATATTCATTACTGGGAAATATTTACATATTCATTACTGGGAAATATTTACATATTCATTACTGGGAAATATTGACAAATTCATTACTGGAAAATATTTACATATAAAGAAAACCACGTAATATTTGCTTTATTTATTTGAACATGATGTTGTCTTGGTTAGGATCCGTGACGTTATCCGAAAATGAGGGTCAAACAAATAATTCCTTTTCAAATTTTGGCAAAAAATGGTCCATTGGGACATTTAAACTCTTGAAATGCTTTATGAATAACGTTAGTCTTAAGGAATTTTCTGGAGAATTCGGCGTGTTTGAAGTGTTTTGTGTTTTATTGTTGTTTGAAGGGCTTGAAGTAGTGTAGTATAGGTTTGAAGCACATTTGTATATCCAATAGCTATAAGTACTCGTAGTGCGTTGATCAATTGCTTCTTCTTGAAGTTTCACATTTATCACTTTTGGCCTTTTCTCATGCCTATTGAGCTGTATAGTGCTTCTTATTGTATTTGGGATACTTCATTTATACTTATAATTTTCAAACTTTGATATATTTTGTTGGCTATTGAATTTTAATAGTGTTTCTTGTAGAATTTGAAAAACTTCATTTTTCATTTACGACGACATTTATCGTACTTTTGTATATTCTTTTAGAGATTCCTGTACAATTCCTTCTTCATGAAATTCTATTCAACATTGCTATATCATGTGGTTCTTGAATTTTTGAATTTGGCCATTCTTGTAATATTCCAATCAATTACTTCATATATCTCGTGCATTATTAAACATTGGAATATTCCTAAGTTTATTCATCCGTACTTGAATGCTCAAACATGACATGTTGAAATTTGCCGAGCAGAATTCAGTTATTTATTTTTTGTTTTTGTTGATTTGACGTAGCTCTCAAATAATTTTATGAAAATACCGGTAATAATTCAATGTTTACAAAGACTTAATATATATATATATATAAGTTAAGGAATAATAATGAGTTAATGAATAATAATAAATGTCTAAAAAATATCAAAAGTATTCCTTTAGTTTATTAGATTCATATTTAATGAATTAAAAATTTTTTCATTTTCTTTATTTTTAAATTAAACCAAACTTTAACTTTTTGATTAAAATGTAGTATCAAATGAATTAAGTTTAGTTAATATAAGTAGTTCAAAACACTAATTATAAATAGGAAATGACTTTCTTTGTGATCTATAATAAGTATTTGATGATATTTCATACATTGATGTTTTCATTGATGAAAAATTCCAAAACAATTAAATGAAGGAAATTATGAATCATTTTAAAAATCCTTTTAAAAATAAGGTAAAAAATATTTATAATCTCAGAATTTACTATGTTTTTTAACTATTTCAAACGTTGTATACATGTAATTAAAATTTATTTTTTCCAATCTAAATTTCTTCTTATTTATATTTATTTTTCATTTTGCTGTAAATAGATTTTTTAAATCTTTGTGTATGTTATTTATTTCTTGAATCTTTTGATACTGTTTTGATTAATCAGAAATAGATACAATGAACTCATATTTTTTAAATAAAACATTTACTATTCAATTTAAATTTCTGACTGAACATTTGAAGTTCATAATATGTCACAAAATAACTATGGAATGTCATGATGGAAAGGTGTTGAATACAAAATTGCAAAAATCACGATTTAAATAAACAACGTAATTTATTATAAATATAAATTATAACCCGTCTTGTAATATATATTATATTTTTAAATTAAAATTAAGTAGAAGTTAAAAAGATATAGTTCGAAGTTTTTAATATTTCTCAAAAAGAAATAGAAAACAATTCACTTTTCTCCTTACATTCATTTAAGTATTACTTTATCATTCTTGGAAATAAAGCATGTATAAACTTCATCTTCCTATATTTATTATCTGACTTCGACTTTTCTATTTCGATTTTGCAACAATTTCATTCCTTTATTTATTTAAGCATATTCTACGTCACAATATTGAATTTAAAACACAAGAATGAAAAAACGTACATTGATTTTTTATCAAGTAGTTACAAAAGGTATTGTTATAAAAATACATTGTTACAGACCATTGATATTCTTATTCAAGTTTTAAAAGTTTTGCAGTGCCATATTATAGCACTGAAATGTATTGTTATAACTGCGTTAAAATTATAGTTTTTTTTATATTTATTTAAAAATAATTAATAATAATTCGTTCATAATTTTTTTTAGTAAAGCAAAATTTCAAATGAACAGAAAAAATATTAAAAGACGATAAGACCAGTTTAACTGCAGAATAAAAATCATTTTCATAAAAAACTACTTAGTTAAAAAAAAGTCTGTTTTATTCATTTAGATATAATGTAGATTCAGAATGTTTAATTTTATATGAAAGTGAATTTGATTTTAAAAAAACTTCTAATAAAAACAGATGATTCCTGAAGAATTTTTAAAAGAGCAATTTTACTTTGAAAAAAGGTACCAATTTATATTAATTAGAAAATAAATAATTAGAATTTTTTCGTAATTTTATTAGAAAAACTTTTTAAAGTAACATAAAATTTATTAATAGATGATCACTTACCAGTTAAAATACCAATTTAATTAGTAGACGTTCAGTTACCAGAATATTTATAAATCGAATCAAAATTATTCTTTACTTTTAAATTTTATATAAAGATGCGTCTGCTTTTATTCACTAAGTTGCAATGTAGATTCAGAATGTTTAATTTTATTTTAAAGGTGAATTTGATTTAAAAAAAAAAGCTTCTAATAAAAACGATTTCTGAAGAATTTTTTAAAAACACAATTTACATTGAAAAAGTTCCGTTTTAAATGAATTAGAAAAGAACTAATTAATGTTTTTTGTAATTTTTATAGTAAAAGTTTTTAAAGAAACATAAATTATATTAAAAGACGATTAATTTTCAATTCAATTTACAGAAGATTTATAAATTAAACAAAAATTATGTATAAAGAATAGTCTGCTTTTATTCATTTAAATGCAATGTAGATTCATAATAATTAATTTTATTTTAATGTGAATTTGATTTTTTTTTTAAAATATGCTAGTATGAACAGATGAATACTGAAGAATCTTTAAAACAGCAATTTCACATTGAAAAAGTAATGTTTTAATTTAATTAGAAAAGAAGTAATTAGGATTTTTTATTACAAAAAATTTTGCAGGAACATAAATTTATTAATAGACGATAACTTTTCCAATTAAATTTGCAGAATATTTATAAGCAAAACAAAATTATTCTTTACTAATAAATTATATATAAAGAATCGACTGCTTTCATTCATTTAGATGTTATGTAGATTCAGAATGTTTAATTTTATTTTAAGGTGAATTTGATTTTAAAAACTTCTAATAAAAACACAATTCCTGAAAACTTTTTAAAAGCACAATTTTACATTGAAAAAGTATTATTTTAATTAAATTAGAAACGATCTAATTAGAATTCTTTTGTAATTTTTTAAAATAATTTTTTTTTTAAAGAATAAAAAATATATATTGAAAGATGATCAATTTTCCAGTTAAATTGGCAGAACATTTATAAATTAAACAAAAATTATTTTTTCCTTATAAAAATTATGTATAAAGAATTGTCTGCTTTCATTTTTTTAGATGTAATGTAGATTTAGTATGTTTAATTTTATTTTAAGCTCAGTGGAATTTTAAAAACTTCTAATAAAAACAGACGATTCCTGAAGAATTTTAAATGCGCAATTTTACATTGAAAGCATATAGTTTTAATTGAATTTGAAAAGAACTAATTAGAATTCGTTTGTAATTTTTTGATAGAAATTTTTTGTAGAAGAATAGAAAATATATATTGAAAGATAATCACTTTTTCAGTTAAATTTGCAGAATTTTTATAAATTAAACAAAAAATATATTTTACTTATAAAAATTATGTATAATAAATCGTCTGCTTTCATTTTTTTAGAATGCTTAATTTTATTTTAAGGTGAATTTGATTTTAAAAAATATGCTAATATAAGCAGACGATTCCCGGGGAAATTTTAAAAGAGCAATTTTTAATGAAAAAGTATAGTTTTAATTGAATTGCAAAAGAACTAATTATAATTTTTTCGTAATTTTTTTATTAGAAAAAAAATAAATTTCATTTATTTTAAACAATTAATCATAATTATTTAATTAGAATTTTTTTAAAGGAACAGAAAGTATACTAAAAGACAATCACTTATCAGTTAAACTCGTAGAATGTTTATGAAAAAAAAATTTAAATTATTATTAACTTATAAACGATTTATCAACATTATTTGCTCGTTCAGACGTTCAAAAATCGCCACTTAAAAATGTGTTAATAGGGGACAGTCTTTTAATCATGAATGCATTTTACACGTCTTACTTTCAAACAAACAAAATCATGAAAAAATATATTACGAATCCAATTTACTAATTCATTGAAAGTCAAAAAGCACACTGCAAAAAGTTTTCCCAACACAAACTTTTAATTTCGGACAGGCAACTTTCGTTCCCATAGTATCCAGTGGGACGAGGGGGGAGGGGCGAGTGGCTAAAAATTCCAAGGATCTTAACAATCCTCGAGACATTTTTAAAATTTGGGTCACCTTCCCACATTTTCTTCTTAATTAGTAATTTTCTCATTAGTTACTTAACGTTCCTTTCACAATTTTTTTTTTTAAAACCAAAAAAAAAAAAAAAAATAATATTAATAAAGTCTGGGCAATTACTGGCAGAGCGATTGAGTTTTTCATAACAACCCTGTTTTGCTCCAAGTGTGCTGCTTCTAGCTGTTAACTGCGAGCTTGGGGAAAAAAATTATTTAACTACAGCCCATTCCAACGAAACAAGCTGAGAAGGGGGTGATAATCCACTTCGGTCTGTTTTAAAACCGACTGCATTCTTGTCTAATTTCCTTCATTAAAGGTAATAAGAAGATTACAATGCGTTATTCTTTACTCAAGAAATATACCCTCTTTCGGAATTTAATGGATTTTTCAATGCGAAATGTGTCGCATTGAATTTATTATTTTAAGGGATGCAAATAAAAGAAATCCATTTTAAAATGGTGAGGTACTAACTAAATATGTAAATTTGTTTAATTAAGACCTGCATTAAGTTAAGTCGTAATGAACAATACTACTTGGCAAGACGTTTTGCTTTTTATTATCTACTAAAAATGAAGCTGTTTTCCTAACCAATAGATAAAAAAAGTTGCTTTTCCAAAAAACATATATAAATATATTCATTTGCTTTGTTTTTTTTTTAATCAACATGCATTTTTGAAAGTTAATTTACTAAATTAATGTGTATCGTTTTTTTATACAAGGTATTAATATGTTGATTCTGGTCAGAAAAGAATGTCCGATACATTTTTTTAAAGAACAATTTTACACTGAAAAAATATTGTTTTAATTTAATTATTAAATAATTAAAAAGTTAAAATTTTTTGTAATTTTTAATAGAATTTGTTTTTTTAATTCATTTATTTTTAATGATTAATCACAAATTTTTATTGGAAAATTTTTTTTTAAGGAAGAAAAAATATAATAAAAGGCGATCCCTTACAACTCGTAGAATGTTTTTTAAACACCAATGAAAATTATTATTCACTGACAAAGGATTTATAATTATTATTTGCTCGTTCAGACGTTCAAAAATTGCCACTTAAATATTTGTTAATAGGGGACAGTCTTTTTAATCATGAATGCATTTTACATGTCTTACTTTAAAAAAAATAAAGCATGCAAAAAGTATATTATGAATCTGATTTAATAATTCATTGAAAGTCAAAAAGCACAATGCAAAAAGTTTTCCCCAACACAAAATTTAATTTCGAACAGGCAATTTTCGTTCCCATAATGTCCCGTGGGAGGGGGAAGGGGGAAGTGGCTAAAAATTCCAAGGATCTTAACTACACTCGAGGCAGTTTTAAAAATTGGGTCACCTTCTCACATTTTCTTCCTTAATTAGCAATTTTCTCATTAGCGACTTAACGTTCCTTTCACAAATTTTTTGAAAAAAAAAAAAAAAAAAAAAAAATAATGGGGGCATCAATTACAGGCAGAGCGATTAAGTTTTTCATAGCAACCCTGTTTTTCTCCAAGTGTGCTGCTTCTAGCTGTTAACTGCGAGCTTGAAAAAAAAAAAATAGTTAATTAAAGCCCATTCCTACGAAATAAGCTGAGAAGGGGGTGATAATCCACTTTGGGCTAGTTTTAAAACCGACTGCATTCTTGTCTAATTTCTTTCATTAAAGGTAATAATCCTAGATTACAATGCGTTATTCTTTACCCAGGAATTATACTCGTTCGGAATTTAATGGATTTTTCAATTCGAAAGTTTGCCGCATTGAATTTATTGTTTTCAAGAGATGCAAATAAAAGAAATCTATTGTGAAATGGTGAGGTACTTACTAAATATGTATGTTTGTGTAATTAAGACTTGCATTAAGTTAAGTCCAATACTACTTGCCAAAATAGTTTTGTTTTTTATTAGCTACTAAAAAAACAAAACTGTTTTTCTAATAAATAGATAAAAAAGGTGCTTTTCAAAAAAACTACATAAATCTATTCATTTGCTTTGTTTTTTTGTATAACGTGTTTTTTTAAAGGTTACTTTATTAAATTAATGTGTATTTTTTTTATATTTGGTATTAATATTTGATTAAGGTCAAAAAAAGAATGTCTAATAGATGTTTACGGTTTAAATTTGTTTTTAATTATTCAGGGTTATGGGACTGAAATAAGCAACAAAAGAAAATAATTGTAGCTCTTTCGCAGTTTTGAGATTTTTGCTATTATCTTAAAGAGATACATTTTTGTTTTAAAAAGCTGCTTTTTTTTCAAAAGAAAAATAACGGCAGAAAACTTTGAAATGAAAAATATGAAATTTGAATATGAAAATTTTTTAAAGAAACTTTGAAGTTTGGAATTTATTTCAATAATTATGGTAAAATACATTTTTTCGTAATTATTTTATTTCAAAGAAACAAAAAAAAATTGTAACACGATCACATACATCTCGTAAAACGTTTATAAAAAGCAAATAAACGTTATTATTTAGTAATAAATGATATTTAAATATGATTTGCTTACTCAAATGTTCAAAAATTGCCACTTAATGTGTTAAAAGGGGACAATTTTTATTACCATGAATGCATCTTACATGTCTTACTTTTTAAGCAAACAAAAGTATGCAAAAGACGTGTTACGAATCTAATTTAATAATTCATTGAAAGTCAAAAAGCACACCGCAAAAAGTTTTTCCAACACAAACTTTTAATTTCGGACAGGCAATTTTCGTTCCCATAATGACCCGTGGGACACAGTGGGCAGGTGGAAGGGGTGGCTAAAAATTCCAAGGATCTTAACTATCCTCAAGGCATTTTTAAAATGTTTGTCACCTTCTTACATTTTCTTCCTTAATTAGATATTTTCTCATTAGCAACTTAACGTTCCTTTCACAAATTTTTTGAAAAACCAAAAAAATAAAATAAAAGGGGGCAGCAATTACTGGCAGAGCCATTGAGTTTTTCATAACAACCCCGTTTTGCTCCAAGTGTGCTGCTTCTAGCTGTTAACTGCGAGCTTGGGGGAAAAAATTAGTTAATTACAGCCCATTCCGAAGAAAAAAGCTGAGAAGGGGGTGATAATCCACTTTGGCCAGTTTTAAAACCGACTGCATTCTTGTCTAATTTCCTTCATTAAAGGTAATAAGAAGATTACAATAAGTTATTCTTTGCTCAGGAATTATACTCTCTTTCGCACTTAAATGAATTTTTTAATGCGAAAGGTGTCGCATTGAATTTATTGTTTTTAACGAAGTAATTAAAAGAAATCCATTGGAAAATGGTGAGGAACTAACTAAATATGTATATTTGTGTATTTAAGACTTGCATTAAGGTAAGTCGTAATGAACAATACTACATTGATCGACGTTTTGTTCTTTTATTAGCTACTAAAAACAAAGCCTAACAAATAGACAAAAAACGATGTCTTTAAAAAAGTACATAAATCTATCCATTTGCTTTGTTTGATTTTTTAAGCAACGTGCGTTTTTAAAGGATATTTTATTAAATTAATGTGTGTCGTTTTTTTTATACCTGATATTAATATTTTATTACGGTCAGAAAAGAATGTCTGATAGATATTTTCGGTTTAAATTTGTTTCAATTATTCTAGTTATGGGATTGCGATAAGCAGCAAAAATAATTTTAGTCCTTTTGCAGGTTTATTTACTTATTTATTGTTTTGTGTTAATATCTCGGAGACATCGGTTTTTGTTTTAAAAAGATGGGGTTTTTCCCAAGAAAAATAATGGTAGAAAACTTTGAAATGAAAAATATAAAAATTGAATATGACATTTTTTTAAAAAAAACTTTGAAATTTGGAATTTATGTCAAGAATTATGGTAAAAAAACATTTCTTCAAATTTTGTTGTGGCTTATATCAATTGACGTGTACAAAAAATGCCTATTGTATATAAATATAAATGGCTATATATATAAAATTAGGTTCATTTTAGACTAAAAAAAAGAAATTAATGTATTTAATAAGAATACAAAATAACAGTAGCAATGACGAATAATGTATTATATGAATTTATAGAGTTACCTCCTTAAAGGAATAATAATTTTTTTTGAATAAAATTCTTGAAAGTAATTTGAAACAGAGGATATTTGAGCATATCTATTAGAGTTCGGAGATAATATTTAAAAATAAATATCATGAAATTATAATATCTTGCTAAAAGAGTTTTATTAATACAATTTTTTTATAAATTTAATTCACTCAGTGTTTTTTAATTGTTCCCATTCTGAATATCCATAAGTTAAAGAATGTTAATCAAAAATATTTTTAAATTTATTTCACTTTGAAAACTTTCTTTTTAAAATTATTTTGAGATCCATTGCAAACACAATCATGGCTTGGTTTTGCTAGAATTAGCATATTAAAAAAATAATGTATTAATAATTATTAGAATTACAATATTAAAAAATAATTTATTATTAATTATTAGAATTACAATATTAAAAAAAATTATTATACTGAGATTATTAAAAAAAAAATTAATTATTATTAAAATGAAAATATTAAAAAAAATTATTAATTATTATTAGAATGAGAATATTAAAAATGTATTAATAATTATTAGAATTAATATGAAAAATTAATTTTTAATAAATATTAGAATTAGAATATAAAAAAAAAATAATTTATTAATAATTATTAAAATTAGAATATTAAAAAATAATTTATTAATAAAAAAATAATTTTGAAAAAAAATAACAAATTTTATTAAGTTATATATTTTTTTTATATTTATCCTTTTATTTTTCAAAATCTCTCATTTAAGTATTTCTTATATTTATGAAAATTAATTTTATTGAAAAGGACTTAAAAAATAGAATTTTCTTTTTAAACAAATATATATATATATATATATATACATTTAAATTTTATTAATTTTATACTATTTTCCAGTTCTATCACATTATGAAAAATTACTATCAGTGAAGGGAAAAAAAAAACTTTGGAGATAGAAATAAATCTTTCAAAAACCATCCAACAATTTCTCTAAAAAAGTATGTTACTTCTGCTCCCAGAAACATTTCTGATTATTACTTTTGTTATGTGCATGGTATGAGTGCTAGTTATTTTTTGCAAAATGAATTTGGGAAATGTGTGAATGAAAGAAGTGGATCTTCTTTTGCCTTGTTTATTTTCCGAAATATTGCGATTCTTGCTCTAGTATATATCTGGCCTTCTTCGCATGAGGGTTTTCAATCAAAGTGAATCATTTCTGTACAAAGATGGGGGAAGGGGGTATGAAAAACTTGCGAAGTTCTCCATGTTTTGCAGAAGCAAAACCTGTTTCGATCATAACTTCATGTCAGCCCCAAGATGTGGAGGATAGGTTCTTGGTGAAATAGAGGGAAGGGCATTCCATCATGCTGTCATGGGTTTAAAATTCGAAGTAGAAAAATTTTCCAATTATCGGGCCACCGCAGGAAATTCCGAACATTTATCAAGGTCGAAAGCAAAGGCGTCGAAAAGAAAAGTAATTACTGCATTGAAAAGATGGACTGTACAAAATACTTGTACTGCAAGTGTATGGAGATTATCAATGCATCATTTTTGTGTTGCTGTGTTCCAAAGAGTGATACGATGAATGAAAGTTAACTAATGTAGTGAGTGTTTGTGATAATTTATTCCCGTCATTTCGTGATGTTTTATCTTGATGATATTTCAGGCATGCGTATCGTTATAATTGAATATACTCCTTGTTATCTGACAATTACGAAATAACTGTTATATAATATACTATAAATTAAAATTCATACCATAACAGTTAAAAAGTGTTATCAGAAATTCAGGTCATATGAGTAGCAACATTGCAATCCATGCTATACATCATACTTTTCGATTCAGCATTGTTTTTTTTTCATAATACTCGTAGCGTTGTCATCCATGCTATACATAATCCACATTTTCCAGCCCTCCTTTAAATACTCCCAATTCGATTTCATTTCAGTTACATTCTTAACGTCTTTCTCAATCGTATATAATAAGTTTTCTGGCATATGCTATATTCCATCCAGATTTTCCAGCCCTAATTTAAATCCCCCAATTCGAATTCATTTAAGTAAATTCTTAACTTCTTTTTGAGCGTATGGGATGGGTATCCGACCCTTATTTTACCAGTATTTCCCGGTACCGTTATCCCACTTTCAGTATTGTTTGTATCGTAGCACCATTGTCATACATGCTATACATCATACTTTTCGATTCAGCATTGTTTGTTTCATAGCAGTAGGATTGCAGTTTGCATCATAGCATATTTATTGCTTAACGCATTATTTATGAAATTTCGAATCACAATAAATTTAGTTTTTATGAAATAATTTTAAATAAAATCAATTAAATATGTGCTGCTTTAAGCCATTATTAATATTTTAGTTATTAAAAAGAACACCGAATACAATATTTGTAATCATATTTCAGCATAATGTTTTTAAAATTAATCATTACTTCACTTGAAACATAATATTTTTGTGTATAATATTTTTTTACTTTTTATTTGGTAAAATAGTTTCCTTCCATAGTGGTTAGATATTGTAAAAGTTATTTTAATTAAAGCTACTCAGCATAACAAAATCATAACAGAAATAAATAAATAAAAGGAAAATTTCTCACAATAACAAAATTATTTTTAATTTTCACAATCATCACGACTTTTTTATTAATTATGTCATCTTTATATTCTTAATGAATAAAAATGCTTAGTTTAACGTGCTTAACCACATTACTTGAATCTCAATGCGATATATTTATTTGAAAATACTAAATTAATAATCCAATTCATGCATTTAAGAAATTTTCAAAAGCCGGACAATTGAAGAAAAACAATTACCTCAAGCCCCCTGCCCCCTTTAGAAAAAAAAAGGGTACTTTCAATTTGTTCCCAAAAACCAACCCCACTTAAAACGAAATTTCCACTGTTTCAAACCCATTACTCCAAACTTTCCTGCCAAGGCATTGAAAAGAGAATACTGTTATCAGTCGCCTTTGAATTATGTGATGGCAGCCAGCCAATCCGCGGCAGAGAATGCATCCATTAACATGGCATCGTCAACCAAATTGTTTTTTAAAGAGTGGGCACAATCACCAGGCTCATGAAAAAGCTATTCCCTCGTACTTAATCACGTTTTCCTTGGAGACCTGGGAACTATTACTTAGGACACGATGTTAAACCATTTGTCGGCCGGAGCCTTTCAACGATTCGCCTTCTACCAGGACCGTGGACCTATTGTCCGTGTCGTTTCTATTCAGATAACCTACTTTCTGAAATCGGCCTTGGGAATGGCTGCTCGCTGGAGAGGGGGGCTGAGGGTAGGTCATGTAGAACAAGTAGCTACTGACTTGTTATCTAAAGAAATCTATTGAGTCGTTTTGTTTCGAGCTAAAAATCTTAGTACATTACAAATATGCAATATAAGGCTCAGAAAATGAGCAACCTCATGTACAGATTTTATATGTGAATGTAGCTGTGTATAATCCGGAATAATTTAAAAACTATAACATTTTAGAAGCTTAGTTTTTTTTTTTTTTTTGTCTGAACAATTTAAGGCTTTCAAAATCTTCGTAGTCTAGATTTAAGAAAATATCTTATGGATTTCTTAATTAAAATAACACAGTTTTTATTGCCATTATCTTTTCCTACTACCAGAAGATGGCCAATAATAAAATACAGTGACTGGCGCCAATAGTTAATCTACTGTAAAAAAGTTACTAAATGTACAAATTTAGTGTATAATTTGAGTTTTAAATTAGCATTACTAACTCTTAAAAATGAAAAGCTAACTGATTAAAAGTTAAAAAAAAGTATTGGGAATTCTTGGATAAGGAAGGTGGCTTTATTTAGATCATTAATTATGTAATTTAATTTTTAGTTTTTTAATTATTTATTTAAATCTGCTATTATTATTTCAGTACAGAATCTATTATTAGAATTTATTATTACAGAAGAATCTATTGTTAGAATCTATTATTACAGAAGAATTATTTGTTTAAAATCTTATCATTTAATTCTGTTTTTTTCCAGTAACTTTATTTTCTATTGACTGGCAATCCTGGATATTTTCTATTAGTTCTTTGTTTACAAAATCGGATAAATTTTTAATGTGTTCCCCTTCCTTAATAAATTCCTTGTTTAATCCTGTTAGAGTCGTTAACACAAAAAATTAAAACAAAGAATTTTATCAAATTGATAAGATTTTATACATTCTGACATACCATATTGATGCTCTTAAATAAGTTCATTAAATATAAATAGTTATAAAAAAATTCTTAAATAAATTTATTTCATATTGTATTAAACTAGATGTTTGTTAAAACTTCGTTAAGAGGGAAATTGTTTCTCGATAAAGGCATTGAAGAGTTTAAACGAAAGTTCATAAACTCCTCCATGCTTGCTATCCAATTCAGGGTGACAATAATACTTCAGTAGGCAAACACATTTGTCATTCGCAATATAAAACTCCCTAATGCCATCTGACAACTCTAGGGAATTAGTTCTTTTCGGCTCGAATTTAATAGGAGTTTCTGGCATACGGATAAAAAAAATCTCTTTTGGAGGTGATTTATTTTTGTTTCTTTTCTTGGATTTAAATTCCCGTTTTTCTGGAATTTCTTTAAATAAGAACATGAAAAGAAGATGGTGGGCAGTTGCAGTGTTTAAGAAGAAAATAATTTTTTTATCTACATTTCTGAAGTGATAATAGTAAAAAATAAACTTCCTCCGGATTAAAATAAATTTTTATTGTGGAATTGATAAAAATTTTATTTTAATGTTGAAAAAATTGAAATTTCTTTTTATTATTGAAATTTTATTTATTATTGATTTATTAGAATATAATAGATGAAGAAATTTTAGAAAAAATAATTCTAAAAATAATTTTAATACATTTCTGATTCCACCAGATATTTACATCATCATCATTGGCGCAACAGCCCCATAGTCAAAGGAAAAAAAAAAAAAAAAAAAAACCGCCTGCGTATTAACAGCAATTATGAATTTTCAGTCTCATGAGCATTTCAAAGATGTTTTACAATGAGAGGCGGAACATAAATGTTTCAAGACATAATTGAAAGTTTTGCTAACAGTTGCCTAAACTGAACGCTTGCAGTATGAACATTACTCATATTATAATAAATTTATATAGCACGAACTTTTAATTGTATTATTTTTATTGATCAAAGAAACAGAATTTTTAAAATAAATTTAATCAAAATTTGGGACAACTTCTAATAAAGAATATAATTTTTTTAATTATTTCCTACATTTTTCACATTGCAGAAAAGTACTTTACAAATAAAGTTAAAATTTCACTCTTTCATCTGATGCCTTCTATTATTAGATGCATGCAAATTAAATCTAAAATTAAATAGTTACATTCAATTAATGAATCAATATTTGAACAAACTCATCCACTACAAGTTCAAAAAAATGTATTTGAACTTGAATGGATGAATAAAAAGTATTTTGTTAACGATTGTAAATTTGAACAAGATATATATATAGGGAAAGAGTGAACTAATAAAAGGAATTGAAAAAAAATGGACAAATAACGGACCTTCAATTAGTTAAAAGTATTCAAAAAAGACTTTTCTAAGAATCATAGTATTTCTTTTTAAGCATCCCTTGTTAAAAGGGATAATGATGTTTTCAGTCAGTCTCGTAAACATTTCAATTATATTGTACAATGAGATCGGAACATTGATTTTATTGTAACTATTTCGAAGCCTTAATATCAGCGAAATATTCGAAAGTGAATCCAAAATATGAGAAATCCAAAACTGTTAATAATTGCTTTTTGTTCCTTTCAATAACACGATAATATTAATGATCCTCTAAACCAACGTTTGGAACAAAAGACCTTTGTTTGGAACACACAGAACTTATTTCGAATATCTACAACGCATGAAACTTATTATCCAAAACTAAATAGAAATGCACACATGGCTGCTGCCTTTTATTCGACTTTTTACGCCAATTCTCTTTTGGGAAAACCGAGATCTTACGTGTGGCGACAGGCATTAATTCTGAGTTATGTTTAACAAACTGTTTACAAGAACCCATTGAAAAGATGAAAGAACGTTTAAATCAATGCTATTCTTCACAGAGAATTCAAATATCTAGTACCTTATCTCAGGCAATCCTTTGTGTATTGAACATGGGAGTTGTTTACGGTTTTAGCAATGTCAATCGTCTAGAGAACATCTACTTTTGATCTAAATATCAAACATCTTCTAAATAAAGTTGGTCGAACACGAACAGCTCCTTAAGTCAGAACCTGCTGTTTTATCTTTCTTTAGCCTGGTTTCCTCAAGAAGATTAAACATTTTTCCTCAAGCACAGAGTATATCAGTGGAAGAACATCGATAATAATGTTTGCTTTTTAGCGATTAACAGTGGTTTAATTAATCAAAAGTTGTTACTTAGTATCTTAAGTTAAACAACCACCAACTCACTTCAAACATTAGTTTAGCACACCATTGTAAACAATGGTTTAATTTGAGACTTTATGATAATGAGTAGAAATCTGTCAGGGACATTATTAATAGGAATATTTAAGAATTTGAGTCAAATTTTAACCATATTGTATTTGTATGGAATTTACTATTAGTGAACACTACTTTTTTTTATATAAAAAAGAAGAACATTGGTGGAAAAATTAATAAAACACTAGAGAACTGCTATTTTTTTAATTTTTGCTTAAAATCTTTTATTTTTAATATTGTAGATAATAACTGAAAACTGCTGCAAATTCAGAAAAAGCACAAAGTAATCAAACAAGAAATAATTTCAAAAATTTATAAAGCAAAATAATAATAACTGTTTTTAAGTGTTATCTTATGCAAAATGTTATTAATTTTGTCATTTTTCTAAAAAATAACGGAGTCTGCATGTGTTTTTCTATAGTGAATTTCTTCCATATATGATCAAAATTTATATGTATTCTATAAATTAAAAAAAATCTTTAAAAAATAATTTACAAGGAATAGTTACGAATTTGCATTCAAAATTACTTTATAAATATAATAAATCATGTATGATTACAATTTAATAAAGTTCTATATTTATAATGGTCGAGTGACTAGCTTGTAAGCATTGGGTTTGTGTCCCGGTGGTGCTTGTAGTGGTTTGAAATTCCCTTTAAACATTAGGTCTCTGTTTAATATGTCTATAGAGCGTTGGGAGTAGGCCTGACAACCCTATCCATTAAAAAAAAACCTCTCCTGTCTCGAAATCTGCCAGTAGGCAAAACCCCTTAACCGATCACAGGGTTGTTGCGCCAATGATAATGATAATGAGGAGGATTTCAAGCTATAATGTAAAATTTTGCAAACAGTTGGTGAAACTGAAGGCTTGTAGTATGAATATTATTCAGGTTCTAATATTTTGGTGTATCATGTCGTTTAATTGTATTGTTTTTTGACAATCAAAAGAATGTTTAATAAAATTAAATAAACTTAATCAAAAATTAAACAACTTTTAATAAAAAAATTTAGATCAATAAGCGATACGCAATTAGTTAAAAATATTCTAAAAAAGACTTCCGTAAGAAGCACAGTATTACTTTTAAAAAAACCATTGTTAAAAGTAATAGTGATGTTTTGAGTCTCGTAAGCATTTCAATGATGTTTTAGAAGGAGACGCGGACCATAGATTTTATTGTAACTATTTCGAAGTCTCGATATCAGCGCCATTCGAAAGTGAATCCAAAATAAGAGAACTCCAAAACTGTTAATAATTGCTTTTTCTTCCTTTCAATAACACTATAATATTAATGATCCTCTAAATCAACGTTTGGAACAAAATACCTTTGTTTGGAACACACAGAACTTATTTCGAATATCTACACCGCATGATACTTATTATCCAAAACTAAACAGAAATGCACAAATGGCTGCTGCCTTTTATTCAACTTTTTAAGCCAATTCACATTTGGGAAAGCCGAGATCTTAAGTGTGGCAACTGGCATTAATTCTGAGTTATGTTTAACAAACTGTTTACAAGAACCCATTGAAAATATGAAAGAACGTTTAAATCAATACCATTCTTCAGAGTGAATTCAAATATTTAGTACCTTATCTCAGGCAATCCTTTGTGTATTGAACATGGGAGTTGTTCACGGTTTTAACAATGCCAATCGTCTAGAAAACATCTACTTTTGATCTAAATATCAAACATCTTCTAAATGAAGTTGGTCGAACGCGAATAGCTCCTTAAGTCAGAAGCTGGTGTTTTTAATTTTATGTTTTATCTTTCTTTAGTCTGGTTTCCTCAAGAATATTAAACATTTTTCCTCAAGGACAGCGCATATCAGTGGAAGCACATCGACCATAATGTTTGCCTTTTAGCGAGCAATAGTGGTTTAATTAATCAAATGTTGTTACTTATTATCTTACGTTAAACAAGCTTCAACTCAACTTCAAACATTAGTTTAGCACAGCATTGTAAACAATGGTTTAGTTTGAGAGTTTATGATAATGAGTAGAAATCTGTCAGGGACATTATTAATAAGAATATTTAAGAATTTGAGTCAAATTTTAGCCAAATTGTATTTGTGTGAAATTTACTATTAGTGAACACTCCTTACAATGTTTTCATATAAAAAGAAGAACTTTGGTGGAAAAAATTAATAAAACACTACAGATCTACTATTTTTCATATTTTCGTTTAAAGCCTATTTTTTAATTTTGTAAATAATAACAAAAAATTACTGCAAATTCAGAAAATGCTAAAAGTAATCAAATAAGTAATAATTTCAAAAACTAAAAAGCAAAATAATAATAATAATAGTTGTTTTTAACTGTTATCTTATACAAAATGTTATTAATTTAGTCATTTTTCTAAGAAATAACGGAGTTTGCATGTGTTCTATAGTGAATTTCTTCCATATAAGTTTAAAATTTGCATGTATTCTATAGATTAAAAAAATTTTAAAAAAAGAATATACAATGAATAGTTACGAATTTGTATTTAAAATTATTTTATAAATATAATAAAAAATATATTACCACTGAGTCATGAGTCGAGTTTCATATGGTCATTAATGTTTTGACAGAAAGATGATTGTATTTGAGAAGAAATTAATGGCCTGCTGATGAATGAAATCAATGGAATATTTAAAAAAATTTGAATATATTGTTATATAATTGTATATTTAATTTAAATGTAACCTGATGAGCTTTCGTTATTATAAACTTTATTCATTTTTAGTATTTGATGATAATAATAAATAATGTTCATGATAGTTTAGTTTCATTTAGCATTTATGATAGTTTAATTTGGTTTTCAATCGTATGGTTTAATTTGGTTTAGCAATCGTGATAGTTTACTTTCGTTTAGCATTCGCGATAGTTTAGTTTCGTTTAACATTCGTCATAGTTAGTTTGGTTTTTAACATTCGTCAAAAATTACTAATATTCTTTTAATATACGCTTTTTTAATATTCTTGATAATTTACTTTGGTTTAGTATTCATTGTAGTTTAGTTTAGTTTAGTTTAATTTGGTTCTGTATTCATTACAGTTTGGTTTAGTTTACGTTGGTTTAGCCTTTATGTTGTTTTAATTTAGTATTCATGATAAGAGTTTATAGTATACTGTATAGATTACTCTTCGTGATAGCTATAAATTGATAATTTTTTAAAAGATCAGCCGCATTTTACTGAATATATTTCGATAATGAATAAAGAATCAGTAGAAAAGAATTCCAGCAACATAAATTAGCATATTCATTTTTGAAATGCAATTTGATCTTTTGTTTGACGAAACTTGGCTCTTTTAAGCATTCGAATGATTTATTAGGGACTGTGTCTTTCCGGTCATTTAACGTCGAAGATTCATCATTTCTGGCATTTTTGTGACTGCGCCGTTTTCATGCTATTACGAAAAGCGATAAATATCATGAATATGTCAAGTTTTGCGATTTCTTTTACAGCGCTCGCTTTACAATGCATGTGTGTGCGATTCGATGCTTAGGATGTCAACATGAATCATTTACAAAATCATTATAATCCTATATAATATAATATTATTTCCTATTAAATGTTACGTTTTCAATAAAAATGTATAATTTAATATTCAATTTTAATTTTGTAGATCCAAAAGTATTTAATTATTATAATATGAATAACAAAATGAATGATTTCTTAAATCTAACAATTACATGAATTTGCATCATTTTGAAGATTATGTCAGCATGAATACTGTTATTCAATACAAAAGTAACAAAGATTTCTTCCTTTAAATGTTACGTTTTCAAAAAAAATAAGTTATTATTAAATTTTTTTAATTGTTGTAGATCAAGTTATGTAATCATGGGATATGAATAACACCAGAATAGTGTCTTAGATATAAAAATTCATTTTAGCGTGTGATTCGATGCTTAGTATGTCAGCATGAATACTGTTATTTACAAAGCAAATGATGAAGAACTTCCCTATTAAATGTTACATTTTCAATTAAAAAAAATATAAGTTAATATTAAATTTTTAATTCTTTTAGATCAAACTTATTTAATTATTATCATATGAATAACACAAGAATGGTGTCTTAAATATATTAATATAATTTGATACATGTAAGTCAAAATCGTATGTAAAGCAAATTTATAAGTTAACTATAATTCTTTAAAAATTATATGCACATTTTCTTATAGTTCAGTAAACGCGTTGAAGATTTAAATATGAAAATATATTCCGATATCTTATTTTTTGATCTAGTGGTAATCATGCATTTGAACATAATCAAAGTGTTAGGTATAATTATACCAGATAGGTCAAACAAACATATGAAACCTACCTATAAAACTACAAAGACATGGAATGATACCTCAATATACGTCCTTAATTCATTCCATAACTTTAGATTTATACGAAGCAATATTATATGTATACAAAAGACATTTTTTTCCAAAAATAACATGAAAAATTAAGAAATTCATTTCCATGGAAACAATCCTGTTGTTATAGATGCATTGATGTGGTATTGTATAATATTGGGGAAACAAGATCAGATGATTTGTGTTGGTGGTAAATTCGTTTCCATGAAAAAATGATGTTGTTATAGATGAATTATACATGACACTGTATAATATAATGAATAACATTGGGAAGCAAGAACAGTCGATTGGTGTTGGTGGTAACTCATTCCGCATGCACAAATTTTTCCAATTACACTGCACAAATGGTAACCTTTTCCAGTGAAAAGCAGTGCGTGGTCAAAGATGTAGGTTCTTTCGCATATACAGAGAATATGAATAAAGTCCAGTTTAACTAGTATACGTCTTGTTGTTTCAAACAATTTTTGCTTGGTATTCAACTACGTGCGTTAAAATCTTTTATCCAAAGGATAGATGTCAACGATTTCAACAAAAACCCAAGCTAATCATACTCACACTGTCTGAAATGCCCAGACCATGTCACATTTTTTGAAAAGTCTTTGATCGGGAAGTTCTTCAGACAAACGTTTTTGTAAACGTCAAATTTTTGAGATTCTCAACCAGTTTTCAAGTAGAGAAAGACACGCAGAATGAATTTGGTAAATTACCTCTCTATGTATATAATGCACCTAACTGATTCATACTTTTATCATGTAGTGTTTAAATTATATTATACTCAGTCCAGTCACATTAATGTGACCACCTGTCAAAAGCCAGTGGCTTTAAGTGGAGTATGGTATTAAGTGGTAATAAGTGGAATTCTTTATATACACCTGCCACCTTTTGTGATTGGTTATTTCATGTTGACGTCGAAAGTATGTGGTGGTCACATTAATGTGACTGGACTGTGCATAATACCATCCATGGAACGAATTAATCATTTTCTCATTATTTTGGTGAAAAATTAATTTGATATGTTTTATTTGGATAAATCTAAAGATATAAAACGAATTAAAGACCTATACTGAGGTACCACTCTCTATACATTTTAGTGTCAAATGTAGGTTTTTAAGTTTTGCTTGAACAAGATATTGTTTAACAATATCCTTTGATTACATTTAAATACTTGATTATTCGTTTGATACATTCTTAAAGCTTTTTTTTATTGAGATTTTATTGCCTTCTTCTATATTTACTTTACTTTATTTGTAAATTTATTCAAATCTATATTCTCCAATTTGAAAAGCATTCAGAATGAAAATTTAGTTTCTACTTCCATTTTTGTCACATACTAGTATATACTATAAATATATAGTAAACATTTGCCATAAATATAAGGCTGGTGTTGAGATGAGGCTAATGGAATATTTGTTTTCTTCTAAATGGCGGAAATTTAATCAAAAATGACATTTATACCTCCAAAACATTATTATAATTTTCATATATTTTAGTAATATACGGCATTTTATATGGTGTCATTCAATAACTGATGGATACTATCAACAATGTGTTTATTTTCTTATTGGGAAAGCATAAGTCTTCAAAAGTATGTTTTCAATTATTCTAAATTTTAAACTGTTGTAATCGTTTTAAAGTTAAATCATTTTAGCTGATTCTTGAGAACATGTAACGCAATTTCTTTTCCATGTGCTTACATATTCCGTTAAAAATAATCTTAATCTATTTGTACTTTATTAGAATTTTTGAGAAACAAATTTAAACACTTTATTTTGTACTGCATCCTTTGCTCGTTGGGCTTGTTAAAACTGATCATCAGGAATTGGCCTATCAAGTATTTCTTCTCCATTATCAACATCCTCAAGATTGGGAAATTGATTAAATATCGGAAATTCATTTAGCCGGTTAATAGTACTTTAAAATTGTTAACCAATGTTCATAAATTATTGCATATTCAGTTATTTCTTCCGAAACTAGATTCGAGATTAGATATGATTGAATATCTTAAATTCACTTAGCTGGGTAATAGTACTTTCAAATTTTTAATAATCATCAGCATCAACAGCCCCTAGTGAGCCAAGGCTGGCTGTCTATTGGCAGATTCCGAGAAAAGAGATGTTTTCTCTTAAGGGGTGTGGTTGTCATCCGCCCAACGCTCTACATTCATATTAGACTGGGACTTACGGTTTAAAGTGGATTGTACTACAAACATCCATGACACCGTCAGGAATCGAACCCGAAACATGTGGTATCGAGCGCCAGAGCACTAGTCACTCGGCCATCAGGCTTGAAATTGTTAATTGTGTTCCTTAATTATTGCATATTCAGTTGTTTAATTCAAACCTGGAAATGAACCTAGATTAAATCTCTGTAATTCACTTAGCTGGCTAACAGTACTTTGAAATTGTTAATCGCTATCCGTAAGTAATTGCACATTCCGTTCTTTCATTCGAACCTAGAAATTCGGTTCAAACAATGTAAAAAAAGCAGACATGTATAGCAGTCAGCATTATCTCAGTGGCGAGGAAAAAACCCAGTCAAAACCAAAAGCTCTCTAAAATACAAACTATTTTACACAAGTATTATATAATCGCCATTCAAAAGCATTATATATGCAAAATTTAAATTCGATAAGCATTTCAGAAAATAATTTTAAAAAATAGATTTTGAAATTGTTGAACATAGAGTGAACAAACACTAAAAACGACTTTAATAAGATCATATAATAAATATAT
The DNA here is from genome assembly GCA_021605075.1 of Caerostris darwini. Lineage (NCBI taxonomy): Eukaryota > Metazoa > Arthropoda > Arachnida > Araneae > Araneidae > Caerostris > Caerostris darwini. The sequence continues at coordinate 72,570 of BPLQ01007540.1, forward strand.
ATATATAAGAATATATAGAAGAAAATGAATAAATATCATGCATAAAACAACAAGAAGAATAAATATAAAAAATTTTATTTCAAAATATTTCATATGGTAAGCATATTTGTAACATATCTCTACAATGAATCCCTATCTCATAAATATAACATAAGAACATTGACATACCGACATATATTTGAAAATATTTTAAGTGCAGCACTTAATTCATAAAACTCACTCATGTTAGTCAATTCATGCTTTTTTAAAAGCTTAAAATCTCAGAAATGTCATATTTCAAACTATTGTGCACAAAACTGTCTGGAATAGTAAGTAAATGTCAGAAACCTTAGTAATATTTCAGAAAAATACAGGAGTTAAAAGTTTAAAATGTATACTATGTACTTAAAAAATAATGCATCATTCTTTTTATGTATCATTTTACCATGATATTTTTGAAAAGGAAAATAAACTCAAGATTTTTATTTTTTTTATCAGCCATTTTAACGTATTGTCTTCAAAAAAATATCCACGAAGATCTTTTCTATAGTATGCCAACAAAAAAAAAATATGCAAATGAATCTATTCCTCTGAATATAAATAAAAGAAACTAGTTCACATTTCCGTTCACAAGTGTATAAGATGGACATCTTGATGCAAACAAAGTATGTCACAAGAGTTACGGTCTAAAAGATTCACAATGGAGTTAATATCGTAAATTAATGCCAAATAAATTGTAATAAATATTTTTACATTTTGTTCTAATTTATATTTATTAGTTATAATAAATTAAACGTGCCCGACTCGTGGCTCAGTGGTAACGTGAGCATTAGGATTCAGGTTCCATCTGCTGGTGGCATTATTGTAGATACTGTTTGAAGTACGAGGAGACTCGATGGCGTTTGCAATGTTCAGCGTCTTGCCTCGTTAGTCAGGCTGCCTGGCGGGGGTTTCCTTTCATATAATATGCAAATGCGGGATAGTTTCCTCTAAAGTCCGTAAATTTCTTCATCGACTTGGAGCCAAGTCAGACTTCTACCTATGTGTGCTTTATCCCAATAGAAGCTTCTCACTTTCTCTACCCTTGAGTAGACTACTCATGGGATGTCCGTCCCGCTCTGCCACTAAATGACACTGAGGATCAGTACCAACAACATAAATTAAACGTGAAAATTAAATGATGACGATAATTTCTTTAAGAGCTTAAATTAAAATCTTTAAAAAATTAAAGTACTTCAAAATTTATCTTTTTTATATTTTCTAATTAATTAATAAAACTTTCGGACTATTATAATTGACACCATTTAAAAAAATTAATTTTATTTGTTTTGGAATAAATGAATATATTTCTAACAATACAGATTAATTTCATTTCATAGTCTGATGATTAAAAAACTGTCTTATAAAAAGCTAAATAAATATTTTGTTTTTTAGTGAACACAAATGGACCATACAGAACTCATCGACGAGGAGTTAGTGGCCCGGAAAACACTTAGGTAGCGTTTGTAAACAGCATAGAAAAAAATCCGCCAAACAACTTTAATATAGATGCGAGGCGATTTAAACACACTAGCACAGTTACCATTGAATCTCCTGGTTTCAGAAAGCAATGACTGCAATGAATTATGTCAGTGGATATGAAACTCCATTCTCCTGCCCGCTAGTTATGCGAGTTACCACACGGACACAAACCAGGTAAATGCAAATAAATCACAATTTCTTGATAATAAATATTTAGTAATCTCATGCTACAAAATTTTTGTAATATCAAAATCATCATCATCATCATCAATAGCATGAAAGCCCAGGGTGGGCCAAGGCTTTCCTTTCATGAGATTTCCATACATTCCTCTGGGTGACAAGGGTTCAATTCTAGTACAACAAAATATTTTTCAACTGTGTCTATCGATTGCAATTTGGGTCATCCTCTTTTTCTTTGTTCTTGTGGTTTTGACAAAACGAGTCTTTTTACAGGTTTTAAATTATTTATTCTAAACACACGAGTAGCTCAGTATAGCCTATTGATCTGAATAAAATTTATAATATTTATCTTTGTAGCATTCATAAATTTATGTTTTGTTTCGTCATCTCCAACAATCACTATCCCTAACACCTCCAAGAACAGCCCTTAAAATGAGCTAAAATGTACCCAAATGGGCTTCATCAGATCTTGACAAAGTCCATTTTCAGAGACATAGACAAAAACAGATATAATAAGGGTTTTATATGGAAAGGATTTAGTTTTTCTGCTTATGAACTGTGATTTAAACAAATTTCTTAATCCCTATAAGACCTTATTTTCAGGCACAATTCTGTTTTTTATTACATGAAAGATATTATGACAATTAATTTCTGATCTTAATTATTTAAAATTAAGTACAGATTCAAATCTGTAAGAGTCTATGGTAATATTGGGTGTACCCTGACAAATATTTCTTGAGCAAAGCATATACCTCGTTTTTTAATGGCTTATGTTTAGATGCAAAGGCTTTGCAGCCAGTTCAAAAACTCGAAAAGCTTCCTGCAAAGCTGCAAAAAATATTGCAATGGTTGCAACATCGTCAGCATAAGCTAAAATCTTAACAGACGTGAAGAAAATATGAATTTCAAAATACGTTCCATTAATGCATATTCATAATGATGAATTATTCTTTGAATTAAAATAATTCCTTAAACAAATTAAGAAAATGTTCATTATAATTAAATTTATTTTTTACTCTATTTTCCCTCACAATTAATTCTTAGAAGGTAGCAACTGCTTTCATAAATATTACAATTTTTAATTCAAGAAAATTATACATTGAAAAATTCCGCTCACTTGAAAATCCTTACAAGTCATATTCCTTCCCTAGATAAAATTTTTTTCAGGCTTATTATTGCTTTAATTTAAAATTAATGTAACAAATTAGTCCAAAATATATTAATACATAATTAATAAACCATGTTTTCCACCGATACACTGCTTCGTCGGAAGGACGAATTTTGTCTGGAAACTCCCGCATTTGCTCACTATCCGCCTTCCTATCAAGAATCTTTTCATTTTCTTCTTTATTTATCCTTTTCGTAAAGACCTGAATACACGGCTTCGAGTGGAAAAGTTTGCGAATTAATGAAGTTGAAAAGAGCGATAAACGTACGGGGTGAAGTGATAGAAAATGATCAGAAAACATGATATTTGTATATTTCTTCCTGCCGTGCTTTGATACCTCATCGATGTCAGTAGGTTTTTGGATGCGAAACTTCCTCCCTCTCCTTTGAGAAGAATCAGTGAAAAATGTCAGCTAAGAAGTATCAATTCAGATATGTTGAGTTTGTATTAATGTTTATTTATTTTGCAAGAAATCCTTTTTAAATTTTATTTAATTTAAAACATTTTTTTACATATTTTATACTTATCTTTTTTATTTTATAAAAATGTAAGTTTTCTTTGAAATGAGTGTAAATAAAAATTACCATTGTTTTGTTAATTTAAAATCTTTAAAAGCATATCTATTTGTTTGAACTGGGTTTGCATAATGATTTTTTTTTTGCTTACATGCTCAGAATATGTGTCTTTTATATTGACTTCACATTATTATTTTTAGACATTTTGGAGAATAAGACTTCTTGAAAATATTTACAAATTGACTTTTTTTTAAAAGGTCTACAAGTTTAATTTTTTGAAAAGGTTCACAAGTTCATTTTTGAAAGGGTTTTTAAGTTCATTTTCTTGAAATGGTATATAAGCAAATTTTTTTGAAATGTTTTCCAAGTTGATCTTTTCGAAAGTTGACTTTTTCGAAAGGTTTTCCAAGTTGACTTTTTCGAAAGTTTTTCCAAGTTGGACATTTTGAAAATGGTTTTATATGTTTGTTGATTATTTTAAAATGGTTAGCACGTTGATTCTTTTTTAAACATCTTGTGTGTTAACCCTTTTTGAAAAAAAAATTCTACGTTTACTGTTTACGAAATAGCTTTCTCATGGATTTCTTTAATTAAATTTGGAAATTTTATTTAATGCATTGTTTTATATGTGTTGTTTCTTATTCCACTGGGTCGACTGCAACATACCATACCATACCATACCATACCAAACCAGCAACCAGAGCTGCGAAAGATCTTGCAGTGATTACAACAATGTCAGCATAAATTAAAATCTGAACAGACTTGAAGAAAATATGAATATCAAGCTAACATTCATATAATAAGAAATTCATAATGATGAATTATTCTTTGAATTAAAATAATTCCTTAAACAAATTAAGAACATTTTAAATATGAATAAATAAACTGATTTTTTACTCTACTATCTATCACCATTAATTCTTAGAAAGGAGCAACTGGTTTCATAAACATCACAATTTTTAATTCAAGAAAATTATACACTGAAAAGTTCCGCTCACCTGAAAATCCTTACAAGTCATATTCTTTCCCTAGATAACATCTTTCCAGGTTTATTAATGCTTTAATTCAAAGTTAATGTATCAAATTAGTCCAAAATATATTAATACATAATTAATAAACCATGTTTTCTACCGCTACACTGTTTCGTAGGAACGGGGAATTTGTCTGGAAACTCAACGTTTGCTCAATATCCGTCTTCCTATCAAGAATCTTTTCCCGTTTTATTTTTATTTATCCTTTTCGTAAAGACCTGAATACGCGGGTTGGATGAAAAGTTTGCGAATTTATGAAGTTGAAAAGAGCGATAAACGTCCGGGGTGAAGTGATAGAAAATGATCAAAAAAAAAGATGTTTATATATTTCTTGTTGCCGTGCTTTGACGTCTTGTCGATGTCAGTTGGTTTTATGATGCGAAAATTCCCCCTTCCCCTTTGAGAAGAATCAATAAAAAATGTCAGCGAAGAAGTATAAATTCAAATATCTTTGAGTTTGTATGAATATTTATTTATTTATTTTGCAGGAAATCCTTTTTAAATTTTTTAATTCATAAGTTTTTTTTTTATATTTATATTTATCTTTTTGTTTTATAAAAATGTCAGTTTTCTTTGAAATGAATGTAATTAAAAATTATCATTTTTTTGTTATTTAAAATCTTTAAAATCATATCTATATTTGCCTCGTATGTTGGTGATTTTTGAACTCGGCTTGCATAATAATTTTTTTATTGGCTTGCATGCTGGGAATAAGAGTTTTTTTTTTTTAAATTCAATTTACAATATTTTTTTAACAATTAGACATTTTAGAAATTAAAGACTTCTTGAAAAAATTTACAAATGAACTCTTTCTTAAATGGTCTACAAGTTTATTTTTTTTAAAAAGGTTTTCCAAGTTGACTTTTTTAAATGGTTTGAATTACATGCTGATTTTTTTAAATGATTTGAATGTTGACTATTTCAAATGGTTCATGTTGAATCTTTTTGAAACGTCTTACGTGAGGACCCTTTTTGAAAAACGCTTCTACGTTGATGGTTTATGAAATAGCTTGCTGGTTGATTTCATCAATTAAATTTGGAAATTTTATTTAATGCATTGTTTTATATGTGTTGTTTCTTATTCCATGTGATCGCAGCAACATACCAAACCAAATCAACAACCAAAGCTGCGAAAGATATTGCAATGATTACAACATTCTCATAATAACTAAAAATACGAACTGATTTATAGAAAATATGAATATCAAAATACATTACATTAATGCATATTCATAATGATAAATTATTCTTTGAATTAAATTAATTACTTAAACAAATTAAGAAAATGTCCACTATAATTAAACAAACATATTTTTTTACTCTACTAACCATCACCATTAATTCTTAGAAAGTAGCAACTGCTTTCATAGACATTTACAATATTTAATTCAAGAAAATTATACATTGAAAAATTCCGCTCACCTGAAAATCCTTACAAGACATATTCCTCCCCTAGATAAAATCTGTCCAGGTTTATTAATGCTTTAATTTAAAGTTAATGTATTAAATTAGTCCAAAATATATTAATACATAATTAATAAACCATGTTTTCCACCGTTACACTGCTTCGTCGCAAGGTATAATTTGTCTGAAAAGTCCGCATTTGCTCAATATCCGCCTTCCTATCAAGAATCTTTTCGTCTTTGTTTATTCCTTTTCGTAAAGACCTAAATACGCGGGTTCGACGAAAAGTTTGCGAATTTATGAAGTTGAAAAGAGCGATAAACGTCCGGGGTGAAGTGATAGAAAATGATAAAAAAAATTATATTTATATATTTTTTGTTGCCCTGCTTTGATGCCTTATCGATGTCAGTTGGTTTTAGGATGCGAAAAATCCCCCTTTCCTTTGAAAAGAATTAATGAAAAATGTTACCAAAGCTGTATAAATTCAAATATGTTGAATTTGTATTAATACTTTTTTATTTATTTTGTAAGAAATTCTTTTAAAATTTTATTTAATTCTTAAACATTTTTTTTTTAATTTTATATTTATATTTTTATTTCGTAAAATAGTAGTTCATTTTGGAATGCGTATAATTAAAAATAATTTTTTTTTTCATTATTTGAAATCTTAAAATGTATGCCTAGACTTGACTTGCATGCTGACGATTTTTGAACTGTCTGGCATGCTGATTTTTTTATTGGTTTGAATGCTTGGAATATATGTTTTCTTTAATTTACTTTACACCGTTTTTTTTACAAATGGTATTTTTCGAAATCCTCTTACATGTTAAATTTTTTAAAGTGTTTGCAAGATTGCTTTTTGAAATGATTTACAAGTGGATGTTTTTTAATTGATATATAAGCTGACTTTTTTGAAATGGTCTACGTTAACTATTCTGAAATGGTTTACAAGTTGATTTTTGAAATAATTTTATAAGATGACTTTTTAAAAATGGTATACAATTTGTTTTTCGAAATAATTTACAAGCTGAATTTTTGATATGGTTTATTAGTTTATTTTTGAAATGGTTTATAAGTTTATTTTTGGAATGGTTTATAAGTTGCTTTTTGCATATTGACTCATTTTGCAACGTCTTGCGTATTGACTCTCGTAAATATCTCGTTAACTTTATTACATTAAATAATATTACAAAATTTAATTATGGCTTCCTCTGCTATCTATAACTGCATATATTTTCTAAATTTAAATATAAAATGGAATTTAAAAAACCAAGATTATTACTTTTTCAAAATTTTAAAACATTTTATTTACTATTGTACGAATGCCTACGTAGCTCTTCTTTTAATATGAGTTTATATGCAAGCTGATATCATAAAAATATGACGTAGTTTCTTAATGTTGCATTGGTGTATTGTTGTGATTAAATCATTACACAAAAATGTAATTTATTTTCTGTTTTAGAAAATTTAAAATACGTTGATACGATGTATTATATCTCCACTAGACTTGATTTTCATCAGCTCTTTCATGCTGCATCCTCCATAATGTTGAATCAACTATCGTTCAATTGGATTATCATCGTTCAATTGGAAACTAATTTTTGTCAAATGTGCCCTACATTCGAAAACATCGATATTCTTACATTATAGAGGAAAGAGCAGCTTGGCGAACATACCTCAGAGTTCTTAATTAATGGAGTTAATTCAGAAATTCAACTTGTGATGCAGAACCTAAATTCTCCGTGTCTATGCCGAAGATATGAAGCGATAAATCTATTAGCAGGGAAGTCCATCTATTTGGCTTAATTTGGTAGAGGTTGTATTGTGTTACTCCACATCTAAATACCACCATTGATGAGTTATCTCCAAACTGCAATTGCAAAATGTTGTTACACTGTACCAGCCCATCCCTTGGTGCATTCTAGGTAAAGTCACATTTGCTACATGTCTGCTTTTATATTGCCAAATGCTATTGCCTACCTGCTGTTCTAAAGGAAAATGATCTCGATTTAAAATTTTTTCGTAATTAACGTAAGTTGTTGGTGACCATTAGGGCTGATGTTCAATCCTCTGATGGCATTGTGGCAGACTGTTTCAAAAATGATTAGAGTCGATAGCATTTGTGATGTTCAGCATCTTGCCTTGTTAGTCAGACTACCTGGTGGGAGTTTTTTCATGTTTTCTTCCATGAAATACGCAAATGCGGTATAGTTTCTGCTAAAATATTTCCCGGAAAGCATTACCTTTCTTCTTTAGCGACTCGGAGAGAAATCAGATTTCAACCTACGGGTGTACCAACACAACAGAAGATGCGCCATTTTCCTCTACCCACGATAGAGGTCTGGAGGCCAAGTGGTTAGTGCTCTAGCCTTTGGTATCCCAGGCTTCAAATCCTGGCAGTGACATGGATGTTTGCCAGTGGTTCGGAATCCACATTAAGGGGTTCCGGTCAGTTTAGACCAAAGTGCGCAGAAGATGACCGTAAAGCGACAAACCAAACCTCTACCCACGATATATGCTCATGAACTGTGCATCCCTCGTTGCCATACACTGAGAGTTAGTCACACAACAAATTTATAAGACTTTCTTTACAAAAGACAAAATAAAGTAATGAAAAGTTATTTCTTTTAAAAGAGAAATATGTTTTGAAAAGGAAAATAAATTTCCTATAACACTTAATTATTGTATTACATAACACATATGTTGCATAAATATTTTGAAAGAAGAATTTGTTTTTCAACCGAAACATATTGCAAAGATAAATAAAGTGTATAGTTCTAAATTATCCGCTTTTTAATACTTCGAAAAATATTTTACTAAATGCAAACAAAACTTCTATTAAACATGCATTCAATAAAATGGGAAAAACTTGTAAAATAAATGCGAAATTGTTGAAGAATATATATAAAAACGAGTTCCAGAACTTAATATTTCCTTGCGGGCTTTGATGTTTATTTTTAATATGATTTAATATGTTTGGCGTTGTTTATTCTTCATTTAAATTTTGTACTCTAGCGTATATAAAGTAAATTAAGGAAGCATATTAAGATAATAGAGTAACTGTTAACAAATAAGTTATTTAAGAAAAAGATTTGCTTGTTGATTATAAAATCCAATTAAATAAGTTCTTATAAAATGCTTCCGTTTTAAAGGCACATTTAAAAAAAAAGTTTTGCAAAAATCAGAGAAGTTGATATTGGGAAATACATATATATTGCTTTATTTTATTTACTTATAGAATATTATTATTTTAATTATTAAAAATCAATTATTTAAAAATTTCAAAACATTATTATAAAAGCTGATTACGTAACTAGCAGCTTTTCCAAGTTATTTGTATAAAGATTTCTACATCTTTAAATTCGCTAAATTTATAAAGTGATTTTTTTAATTAAGAAAAAGTAAAGGAATATATTGTTAATATAAAAATGAAGATAAATAGGCTATTAGAACAATTTAATCTCTTAAAAAGAGGTTTTTTCCTACTAATTTTAAGCATTAACTGAAAATTTAAATTCAAATAGTATATTAAATTTTGATCTAACAATCATAAATTCTTATATAATTTGGGCAAGTCATTTTAAACCTTTTGCACACCGAATTCAACCCTCTCAAAGTTAAGAATTTTTTTATAGGATGATACTTGTTCATGTGTCTGTTTATAAAGACGTATATACATATGCACGTCTAAATATGTATTTCTTTATGGGTAGTGACGCACTAGTAGAGTTAAAGTTGTATATTTAAGTATAGTACATATATCCTCAACTAAAATTGCATTACTTACATATGTACCAGAGCATTTGTATTTGTAAGTGTATATGTATTTGAGGGTTTACCTGTGTTTCGATATATGTATGAGAATGAGTGCGTCTATACGTAAGTTTGTGTGAATATATATTTATATGCAAATGAGTATGTATGCACATATTTATGTATATAATATATATATATTGCCAATGTAAATTCGTATATTTTGTATGTGTATACGCATGCCCGTAGATTGGTTCTTGTGTATTTCTGTATGGCTGTAAATGGATATGTGTGATTATGTATTTATGTGTTGGGTTTCGTGTGCGGGAATGCATGTGTATGCATACACATGCATTCCCGCACACGAAACCCAACACATAAATACAATAATGCATATATATATATATATATATATATATGTATATATGGTATATATATATATATGTATGTGTATATATATATATATATATATGAATGTAGGTATATACATGTGAATATGCCCATGCACATGTGTCAATGTGTGTGTGTGTATATATGTGTATGTATATTTATTTATGTATATATGTGTACGTATATCCGTATGTATATATATGAATATGTATGTACGTGCATGTATGTGTATGAACTTATATGCATATAGTTGTATGAGTATCCGAATGGGTTTGCTCAGGTATATATACATGTGAATATGCCCATGCATGAAATCATCCCACATGCATGCAAATTTTGCATGTTGTATTTCCCACAAATCATGCATATATAATTACAAATATTTATTTATAAGCACAAATTGCACATAAAAGAAAATATGTAGATGCATCTATACATTTCTTACGCGTATATATATATGTATATATATGCACATGCAAATACACACACACACATATATATATATATATATATATAGAGAGAGAGAGAGAGAGAGATAAATATACAAATATGCTTACATAAGAACAACCCCATTAACGCATATATATATACACGTACACACATTTGCCTGAGCTTGCACATAAATACACATGCATGGGCATGCGCATTCATACACGTTAGCACATTCCCACAAGCACATGCATATCATACTTGAACACTCTAATGCATGCATATACGCATGCACACCAATGCACATAATTACACATTCTTATGTCCACTCACATATATACATACACATGCGCATGCATATAAATGTACAAACGTAATCATACACAATGTACATGCACATACACATACGTACACATTTTTTTATGCTCACACATACATACACATGCATATGCATACGTATACATACACATGTAGGCATATATACATACATACACATGCCTGTGTGCATACACCTACATTAAAATGCGCATTCACATATATGCATGAACACATTTATGTACATATTATACATGCACATGTAAATACACATACATACAGATGCACATGAACGCATTCAACCGTTCTTGCACATGCACACTTATATACAAATATGTACATGAATATATACATGGACATACGATACATGCACATGAATATACACCTGGGCATACCATACATGCACATGCATATAAGTACACGAATATACAAATGCATATATGCATGCACACACACACACACGCACACACACACCCACACACCCACACACACACACACACACACACATATATACACGCGCACGTACACATATACACACAAATATTTACACACACCCCAATCCAGATAAATATGCATGCGCATATACTCGCATGAACATACACAATAACGCACAAATTACATTCTCGGGGACAAACATACAAAAAACAAACAAACATGTTCACATATAATCATACAAACATATATATTCACATATAATCCTTCAAACATACACACATATGCAAGCCGTAACCTATAGTAATATCTCCAAACCAGCACTAAAATTCTCCTTATCTATCTCATTTGCCTGATTGCACTGAACTCTACTTGTTGCCACATGATAATATTATTGTCTTGTCTGCACAACGTTATCATTGTAAAAATGTTGATCAATACTTTGCATTCATTATCCAGAAATTATACTATCTTTGCGTATCATTGAAAATATCTTCGAAAGCCTCAAATTTGCCTCATTGTGTCAATCGCCTCATTTGCCTGATTGCAGTGAACTCCTCTGAATGATATTGGATTCTGACCAATTGGTCCACATAACATTACCAATGTAAAAATCTCGATCGATTCTTTGAATTCATTGTCCAAAAGTTGTATCTTTGCATATTGTTGCAAATTTATATAAGAAACACACTAAAACTCTTCTCATTGCCTCACCTCATTCAGCTAGCGGCCTGGTGGCCAAGTGGCTAGCGCTCTGGCATTTGGTATCCCAGGCTTGAGGTTCGAATCCTGGTGGTGGCAGGGATGTTTGTGAGTGGTTCGGAATCCACGTTAAATTATAGGTCCCGGTCTGTTTAGTCTTCGTGCGCTCAAGATGATCGTAGAGCGACAAACCAACCACCTCATTCGCCTAATTGCAGAAATCTCCACCTCATGATATTTAACCAAATTATCTCCACAACTTTATCATTGTAAAAAAAGTCAATCGATTCTTTGAAGTCATTATTCAGAAGTTGTAATATATTTGCATATCATTGAAAATATATTTAAAGGCACACTAATATTCGTCTCGTTGCTTCCCAAAATTCATTCCAATGAACATCTTCTTATGATATTGGATTCTAACTGTTGTTTGTGGTTCGGAATCTGCATTAAACTGCAGGTCTCTGTCTAATTAGCCTAAAGTGTGCACAAAATGACTGTAGAACCACAAAACAAACCAAATATAACCAACTTGTTCTCACAATATTAACATTGAAAAAGAGATGATAAATCCTTTAAAATCATTATCAAGAAAATATAGTATACTTGCATAGCATTGAAAATATTTCCAAAAGTGCACTACAATTCGCTATATTGCCTCACGAACTTCATTAGCCTGATTGCAGTGAACTTCACTTCATGATTATGGATTCTGACCAAATTGTCCGTCATTGTAAAAATGTTGATTTCTTTGAAATAATTATATAGAAATTGTAGTATCTTTACATACCGTTGAAAATATCGTCAAAAAGCACTAAAATTCTCCTTAAGTTTCGCCGCATTTGGTCGGTTCATATAATATAAATCAGTATAAGGCTGCGAATCACTATACCTAACCAATCATATCAATGTTTGCATTAAACACTATCCATATTTAGATATCAAGTTGATTTCTTTGAATTCATTATCCAGAAATTGTAGTATCTTTGCATACTATTAAAAATATTTTCAAAAGCGCACTAAAATTCTCCTTATGTTTCGCCACATTTGTTCTGTCCATACAATAGAAAAAACAACATAAGGTTACTATCAATCAATATATGGCTAATATAAGGCGAACCACTATATCTAACAAATCCTATCAAGGCATGCATTAAATACTATCCATATTTAAATATCAAAGCTCTTTTTAAAACATTCATAAATATGTCATTCAATTCCCGAAAATCATTTATCTTTCCATATTAAAGCGAAAAACACTTTTTTTTTCCTACTTAAAACATTCCACGACTCGGGGACGTCACACGAGAAGCAGAGCACTTTGCCGGAATGCATCTATTCTCTTATTAACAAAAAAAAAAAATGAAATAATTCTCCTTCTTCCAACCCCAGATATGATTTCTTCTCTTCCGAGAAAGAAAAGATGCACAAATCGAATAATAGTTTTTACAATCGAACCATAAAATCCGAAATCGAATTTTGAGGGATCGAAAAGAAACCCGATTCTCGTTATTTACTTTCACAAAAACAATTTTCATGCGAAGTTTTATTTCATACGACGAAATCGGATTTTTCGAGAAACTAGAAAACAAGCAAGCAAGAGAAGCGGGGACATTTCTGAATAATAAAAAAAAAGGATGTTTCCGTGGTATTTTCTGTTTTAGAGTCGGGGGTGAGTCCCCCAGAGTGGACCTAGGGCTTATGCTTTCTATACATCAAAATAAAGCATTCGTTTACGACAATGGAAATATCAAATTTTAGCTGTAAGAAGTTTAAAGTTGAACCTCTGGAGCAAACAGTTGTCTTCTTCAAGTAAAAAGTATTTCCAGTCGAAGTCGACTTTATACATTGTTCCCTTTTTGAAATCTAAAAAGGGGAATTTCTTTTTGTTCAATAATTATTTAAAATTCTCCCCGAGACAAAAAAAAAGAATTTTTCCAAAAGTTAAGGCAAAAAAGTAATTTAATTTTGCACGCTTCTGCTAATTAACGAACTGCATTGGAAAACGTAGTTATAATAAATATCTTTATAATAATAAAAATTTATTTATAAAGCATGTATTTTATTAACAGAAAGTATTGTTATTGCACATTCAACTATAAGTTATTTTCATTAATTAATTTAAGGAATTTAAAACACTGTTTTTGAACTATCATTAATTAAATGACGACATTTATAATAAAATAAAATTAAAATATAAATAACAAGTATAAAAAACCCGCTTGATATCCGATTATTTGCTTTGTAAATTTTATAACTTTTTATTTAACTTTACTTAAATATAAGTCCCATGTGTGTCCGGGTTAGAATCGCCCCACTGTAGCCCATGCATGTCGTAAAAGGTTTGAAAGCACTAATTACAGTGAACTCCATTTAATGATATTGCATTCTGACCAATTTGTTCACACAATATTATCATTCGAAGAGAGTTGCTCAATTTTTTGAATTCAATATCCAAAAAAATTGTAGTGTCTTTGCATACCATTGAAAATATCTTCAAAAGAGCACTAAAATTCCACTTGAATCTCGCCTCATTTGGTCAGTTCATATATAAGGAAATCAATATAAGGCTTCCAAATCCTTGATCCTATCAATACTATATCTCACCAATCTTATAAATGCGTGTATTAAATGCTATGTATATATTTAAATCTCAATGGTTCCTTTTTAAACATTCATACAATGCTCCAAAACCATTTATCTTTTCATATTAAAGCGAAAAGCAGTTTCTTTTTCTACTTAAAACATTCCACGAATCTGGGACGTCACACGAGAAGCACAGCACTTTGCTGAATGCATCTATTCTCTTATTAACACAAAATAAAAGCAAAAAATAATTCTCCTTCTCCCAACCCCAGATATGATTTCTTCTCTTCCGAGAAAGAAAAGATGCACAAATCGAATAATAGTTTTTGACAATCGAACCATAAAAATCCAAAATCGAATTTTGAGGGATCGAAGAAGAAACCCGATTCTCGTTATTTACCTTCACAAAAACAATTTTCATGCGAAGTTTTATTTCATACGACGAAATCGGATTTTTTCGAGAAACTAGAAAACAAGCAAGCAAGAGCAGTGGGGACATTTCGAATAATAAAAAGGGATGTTTTTCGTCGTATTTTCTGTCTTAACGTGGGGAGTCGAGTCCCCAGAGTGGACCTAGGGCTTATGCTTTCTATACATCAAAAATAAAGCATTCGTTTACGACAATGGAAATATCAAATTTTAGCTGTAAAAGTTTAAAGTTGAGTCTCTGAGCAAACAGTTGTCTTCTTCAAGAAAAAGTATTTCCAGTCGAAGTTCAACTCTATACATTGTTCACTTTTTGAAATTTAAAAAATTGCAAATTCTTTTTTGTTCAATAATTTTTTTAAAAATTCTTCCGACACACACAAAAAAAAAGATTGTTTCTAAAAGTTAAGACAAAAATAATTTATTTTTTGCTAACTTTAGCGAATTAACAAACTGCATTTGAAAATACTGTTATAATAAATATCTCTATAATAACATTATTTTTTATTTTTAAAGCATGTAACTTAATAACAGAAAGTATTGTTATTGCACATTCTGCTTTAAGTTATTTTTCCTTAATTAAGTTAATTTTTAATTTAATTAATTTAAAACACTATTTTTGAACTATAATTAATTAAATAATGACATTTATAATAAAATAAAAAAAATATATAACAAGGTCAAAGCAAACAGCTTAATATCTGATTATGTGCTTTGTAAATTTTATAATTTTTTTTTCCTTTTTACTTAAATATAAGTCCCATGTGTGTCCGGGTTAGAATAGCCTCACTACAGCCCATGCATATAGTAAAAAGGTTTCAAAGGACTAATTGAATTGACCACCATTAATGCTTTTTGGTCATTTGTCTGGCCAATTTGTCCACACAGCATTATATTTGTAAAAACGTTCATCAATCGTTTGGATTCCTTATCCAGAATATGTAGTATCTTTTTACATCCTGCTGAAAATATCTTCAAAAAGCACTAAATTTCGCCTCTATCACCACTTTCGCCTTATTACAGTGAACTCTACTTCTTAATGATATTGGGATTCTGACCAATTTGCCGACATAATATTATCATTCGAAAAACAGTTGTTCTATTTTTTTAATTGATTGTCCAAAAAAATTGTAGTGCCATTGCATTCCACTGAAAATATAATTAAAGGCTCACTAAAATTCCCCTTAAGTTTAGACTCACTTGGTCAGTTCATATAATACATATTCAATATAAAGTTACGAATCACTATATCTAACCAATCCTATCAACGTTTGCATTAAATACTATTCATTTTTTAAATATCAAGTTGATTTCTTTGAATTCATTATCCAGAAGTTGTAGTAACTTTGCATACTATCTATACATACTTGCATACTTTGCATAGTATCTTTGCATATATATCTTCAAAAGAGCACTAAAATTCTCCTTAAGTTTCTGCCTCATTTGGTTAGTTCATATAATAGAAAATCAATATAAGGCTACGAATCACTATATTTAACCAATCCTATCAATGCATGTTTTAAATATTATCCATATTTAAATATCAAAGCCCTTTTTTTAAACATTCTTAAATATGTCATTCAATTCTCCAAAACCATTTATATTTCCGTATTAAAGTAAAAAACACTTTTTTCCCACCTAAAACATTCCACGACTCGGGGACGTCACAAGAAAAGCAAAGCACTTTGCCGAAATGTATATCTTCTCTTATTAACACAGAATAAAAATAAAAATGAAATAATTCTCCTTCTCCCCAACCCCAGATATGATTTCTTCTCTTCCCGAGAAAGAAAAGATGCAGAAATCGAATAATAGTTTTTACAATCGAATCATAAAAATCCGAAATCGAATTTTGAGGGATCGAAAAAAAGAAACCCGATTCTCGTTATTTACTTTCACGAAAAACAATTTTCATGCGAAGTTTTATTTCATACGACGAAATCGGATTTTTTTCGCGAACTAGAAAACAAGCAAGCAAGAGCAGTGTGGGACATTTCTGAATAATAAAGGGATGTTTCCGCCGTATTTTCTGTCTTAGCGTCTGGAGGCGAGTCCCCAGAGTGCACCAGGGCTTGTGCTCCTTTCTTATACATCAAAAATAAAGCATTCGTTTACGACAATGGAAATATCAAATTTTAGCTGTAAAGTTTAAAGTTGAACCTCTGGAGCAAACAGTTGTCTTCTTCAAGTAAAAAGTATTTCCAGTCGAAGTCGACTCCATACATTTTTCCCCTTTTGAAATTTAAAAATGGCAATTTCTTTTTTTGTTTTGTAATGATTTAAAATTCTTCCGACAAAAAGAATAAAGTTAGAACAAAATAATTTGTTTTTGCAAACTTTTGTGAATTAACGAACTGTTTTCGAGTATGTAGTTATAATTACATTCAGTTTTATTTATGAGATTTGTAACTTTAAGAATGTGAAATAATAATGCTTTCTTCTATTGAGGAATTCTGCTTTTTAAACTATTATTAATAAAATAATGATATTTTTAATAAGATAATATATATATATAACTGTGATCAAACAAACAGCTTGATACCCGGTTATTTGTCTTGTAATATTTTTATATAATTATATTATTTTCACTTCTTATCACGCATTATAAAGGCGATTATTAAACTAGGCTTTCTTTATAAAAAGGCGATTATAAACCAGCACCCTTTACATAAAAATGCTATTATGTTATTAGATTCTTTATGCAATTTATTGCTTATCTTAATACTATAAGGTATTTTTTATTACACTTTACTTTTATATCCTTTTCATTTAAATATA
>BPLQ01007541.1:0-15647 GCA_021605075.1 Caerostris darwini
TTCTACGTATCACACTTTAAGAAATCCTGTTGAGAATCAATAAAGATCTGTCTTCTGTGCCACTCCAAGGATGGCAAAACATTATCGAAATTTTTACTCAACTTTCAATATGCCTCGCCAATAATCCTCACCTCATTAAACATTATGCTTCCGATATCCAGCCACAGTGTTATCAAGCAACCCAAATCCCCCAAGAAATGAATTTTGGACAGGAATAAAAGGCCAAAGATAGTCACATATAATATGCATTCTAGCTCCACAGCCAGTTTCTTCACGGGCACCATTTCTATCCTTTCAAAAAGCAGTACTTAATTATCCACAGTTAATGCACCCGTTTGACAAGTTAAGCATTTCTTAAATGATTAATGATTCTTTTAAGAGGCTCTGAAAGTAAAAGTAATTTCGCATCTTCCTTATTCGTAAAGATGCCCAAAAAGAAAGAATTCAGCTTCAAAGTCGATAAAACTCAGGGACCGTGACTCAGCTCAGATTTCTGCAGAAAATTCATTGGATTTCTTTTAAAAGTAAGCAATTTCCTGCAGTATATCTGGGGAGGGGGAAGACTTAGATGGGTCTGAACTTATTTCGTCCAGTTGCCGCACTTTGTAGCGTAGATTCGGGAAGTTTATTTAAAGTCGTTATGGAAGATGGTGCAGCAAATAAGTCACGGATAAGCTTTATCAGCGGTGAAACTGATTTTCAACTAGTTTTATAGCGGAATCATAGTCATTCTGCTTTTTTCTCCTACTGCGATTTATAGTTTTCGAATGATTGAGTTATTTTAAATTTATTTGTATCTGTGAAATATAAGAGATATATATAACATATATCAAGGATTTTATTTCAAAATATAGGTTAAGACCAATATAGAAAATAAATTTATAATATAAGATCGATTTGATTGTGTTACATTTTATTACATCTGGGATTAATTTAATAAACTGGAAATTCAGTAAAAGCTTTATAAATAATTTTCAAAATTTTTTTATTTGTCATCTTTCCTCAACATGAAGGCGGTTCCAATATATCAGAGACGAATAGACACTGTACTAATAGATACTGCTTTGAAAAACAAATGAACAATATAACAAGTTACATTGCTTTTGGAAAACAAATTATAGACATAATAACAATTTTTTTATGGATAGATTACAGTCACAACACCTGGAAAATAAATAGACTTTGGGAAAATAAATAAAATATGTAACAGGAAATTTGAGAAACAACATCATTAGAAAATAAATATATACTCCGATACCATTGCTCACATTTATAATCTCACAATTATTTATAAGTGTAATGTCAGTTGTTTGTTGTAAATTCCGAATAACACATAATCTTCTGCGATTCCAATATATCAGAGGCAAATAGATACTGTACTAATAGATAAAACTGCTTTGAAAAACAAATGATGAATATAACAATTAATATTTATTGGAAACAAATTATAGATGTATAATATATAACAAATTATAAACAATAATTATAGAAAAAATTATAAAATAATTATTGATTGACTATAGACACAACATCTGGAAAACAACAGACTTTGTGAAAATAAATTAAAAATGTAACATAAGATTTGAGAAACAATTACATTAGAAAATAAATATACGCTGTGATAATATTGCTGACGTCCGTGAACTGGTCATTGAAAGTCGGATCAATCAATGAAGCTTGAAAACAACTTGAACGTGCAATCTATTTCCTTTAAATGGTGATATTATTCTACGTATCACACTTTAAAGAAATCCTGTTGAGAATCAATAAAGATCTGTCTTCTGTGCCACTCCAAGGATGGCAAAACATTATCGAAATTTTTACTCAACTTTCAATATACCTCGCCAATAATCCTCACCTCATTAAACATTATGCTTCCGATATCCAGCCACAGTGTTATCGAAGCCAACCCAAATCCCCAAGAAATGAATTTTGGACAAGACTAAAAAGCCAAAGATAGACACATATAATATGCATTCTAGCTCCACAGCCTGTTTCTTCATGGGCACCATTTTTATCCTTTCAAAAAGCAGTACTTAATTATCCACAGTTAATGCACCCCCGTTTGACAAGTTAAGCATTTCTTAAATGATTAATGATTCTTTTAGAGGCTCTGAAAGTAAAAGTAATTTCGCATCTTCCTTATTCGTAAAAGATGCCCAAAGAAAGAAAAAGAATTCAGCTTCAAAGTCGATAAAACTCAGGCACCGTGACTCAGCTCGGATTTCTGCAGAAAATTCATTGGATTTCTTTAAAAGTAAGCAATTTCCTGCTGCAGTATATCTGGGAAGACTTAGATGGGTCTGAACTTATTTCGTCCAGTTGCCGCACTTTGTATCTAGAATTCGGGAAGTTTATTTAAAGTCGTTATAGAAGATAGTGCAGCAAATAAGTCACGGCTAAGCTTTATCAGCGGTGAAACTGTTTTGCAACTAGTTTTATAGCGAAATCATAGTCATTCTTCTTTTTTTTCTCCTCCGACGATTTATAGTTTTCGAATGAGTGATTTATTTTAAATTTATTTATACTGTGAAATATAAGAGATATATATAAAATATATCAAGGATTTTATTTCAAAATATAGGTTAAGACCAATATAGAAATATAGAAAATAAATTTATAATATAAGATCTATTTGATTGTGTTACATTTTATTACACCTGTGATTAATTTAATAAACTGAAAATTCAGAAAAAGCTTTATAAATAATTTTCAAAAATTTTTTATTTGTCGTCTTTCCTCAACATGAAGGCGGTTCCAATATATCAGAGACAAATAGACACTGTACTAATAGATACTGCTTTGAAAAACAAATGAACAATATAACAATTGACATTGCTTTTGGGAGACAAATTATATATATATAATAACAAACAAATTATAGATTGTTTATAGACACAACATCTGAAAATCAATAGACTTTGTGAAAATAAATAAAAAATGTAACGTAAGACTTGAGAAACAACTTTATTAGAAAATAAATATACATTGTGATTCATTCTTCACATTTATTGGCAAGTGTAACGCCAGTTACTCATTGTAAATTACGAAAAACACATAAATTCCAATATATCCGAGACAAATATACACTGTAACAATATATACTGCTTTGAAAAGCAAATGAACAATATAACAATAAACATTGCTTTTTGGAAAAAAATTATATTCATAAAAGATATAAAAAAATATAAACATATAACATATAAAAAATAATAGGCATAATAATTATAGAAAAAAAATTATAATATAATTATAGATTGATTATGGACACAACATCTAGAATGCAACAGACTTTGTGAAAATAAATAAAAAATGTCACATAAGATTGAGAAACAACTTCATTAGAAAATAAATTTACACTGAGACACAATTGCCCACATTTAAAATCTTGTCAGTGAATCAATGAACCTCGAAAACAACTAAGGTTATTTGTATAATCTATTTCCTTTAAAAGGTAATATTATTCTAAGTATCATACTTTAAAGAAATCATTTTGAGAATCAATAAGGATCTGTCTTCTGATTATTCTCTGTGTCACTCCAAGAAAGGCAAAACATTATCGAAATTTTCACTCAACTTTCAATATACCTCGACAATAATCCTCATCTCATTAAACATTATGCTTCCGATGTCCAGCCACAGTGTTATCGAAGCCAACCCAAATCCCCAAGAAATGAATTTTGGACAAGACTAAAAGGCCAAAGATAGACACATATAATATGCATTCTAGCTCCACAGCCAGTTTCTTCACGCGCACCATTTTTATCCTTTCAAAAAGCAGTACTTAATTATCCACAGTTAATGCACCCCCGTTTGACAAGTTAAGCATTTCTTAAATGATTAATGATTCTTTTAGAGGCTCTGAAAGTAAAAGTAATTTCGCATCTTCCTTATTCGTAAAAGATGCCCAAAGAAAGAAAAAGAATTCAGCTTCAAAGTCGATAAAACTCACGCACCTTGACTCAGCTCGGATTTCTGCAGAAAATTCATTGGATTTCTTTAAAAGTAAGCAATTTCCTGCTGCAGTATATCTGGGAAGACTTAGATGGGTCTGAACTTATTTCGTCCAGTTGCCGCACTTTGTATCTAGAATTCGGGAAGTTTATTTAAAGTCGTTATAGAAGATAGTGCAGCAAATAAGTCACGGCTAAGCTTTATCAGCGGTGAAACTGTTTTGCAACTAGTTTTATAGCGAAATCATAGTCATTCTTCTTTTTTCTCTTCCTCCGATTTATAGTTTTCGAATGTGTGATTTATTTTAAATTTATTTAATACTGTGAAATTTAAGCGATATATATAAAATATATCAAGGATTTTATTTCAAAATATAGGTTAAGACCAATATAGAAGTATAGAAAATAAATTTATAATATAAGTTCTGTTTGATTGTGTTACATTATTACGCCTGGTATTAATTTAATAAACTGAAAATTCAGTAAAAGCTTTATAAATAATTTTCAGAAATTTTTTATTTGTCGTCTTTCCTCAACATGAAGGCGGTTCCAATATATCAGAGACAAATAGACACTGTACTAATAAATACAACTTTGAAAAACAAATGAATAATATAACAATTGACATTGTTTTTTGGAAACAAATTGTAGACATATAACATATAACCAATTATAGACATATAATATATATCCAATTATAGACATATAACATATAACAAATTATAGACACAATAATTACAGAAACAAATTATAATATACTTATAGATTGCTTTGACAAGCAAAAACAATAACATCTTTTTGCAAACAAATTATAGGCATAAAAGATAACAAAATCAGACATTTATAAAAATAAATAAAAAATGTATCATATTGATTTGAAAAACAATAACTTTTGAAAATAAATAAAAAATAAAAATATTTAAGAAACATAAATTAGAAAATAAATACCATTGCTCAACTCTATGATCTGGTCGGTGAAAATCGGATCAATCAATGAACTTCGAAAACAACTTGCACATATAATCTATTTCCTTTAAAGGATGACACCAAACTTTAAAAAATCCTGTTGAGAATCAATAAAGATCTGTCTTCTGATCTAATTCTTCTGTGTCACTCCAAGGAAGGCAAAACATTATCGAAATTTTTACTCAACTTTCAATATACCTCGACAATAATCCTCACCTCATTAAACATTATGCTTCCTACATCCAGCCACAGTGTTATCGAAGCCAACCCAAATCCCCAAGAAATGAATTTTGGACAAGACTAAAAGGCCAAAGATAGACACATATAATATGCATTCTAGCTCCACAGCCAGTTTCTTCACGGGCACCATTTTTATCCTTTCAAAAAGCAGTACTTAATTATCCACAGTTAATGCACCCCCGTTTGACAAGTTAAGCATTTCTTAAATGATTAATGATTCTTTTAGAGGCTCTGAAAGTAAAAGTAATTTCGCATCTTCCTTATTCGTAAAAGATGCCCAAAGAAAGAAAAAGAATTCAGCTTCAAAGTCGATAAAACTCAGGCACCGTGACTCAGCTCGGATTTCTGCAGAAAATTCATTGGATTTCTTTAAAAGTAAGCAATTTCCTGCTGTAGTATATCTGGGAAGACTTAGATGGGTCTGAACTTATTTCGTCCAGTTGCCGCACTTTGTAGCGAGAATTCGGGAAGTTTATTTAAAGTCGTTATAGAAGATACTGCAGCAAATAAATCTCGGCTAAGCTTTATCAGCGGTGAAACTGTTTTGCAACTAGTTTTATAGCGAAATCATAGTTGTTCTTCTTTTTTTCTCCTCCTGCGATTTATAGTTTTTGAATGACTGAATTATTTTAATTTTATTTGTATCTGTGAAAAATAAGAGACATATATGAATTATATCAAGGATTTTATTTCAAAATATAGTTTAAGAACAATATAGAAATATATAAAATAAATTTATAATACGAGATCTACTTGATTGTGTTACATTTTAATACACCTGAAATTACTTTAATAAACTGAAAATTCAGTAAAAGCTTTATAAATAATTTTCAAAATTTTGTTATTTTTCGTGTTTCCTCAACATGAAGGCGGTTCCAATATATCAGACACTGTACTAATAGATACTGCCTTGAAAAACAAATGAGTAATATAACAATTGACATTGCTTTTGGGAGACAAATTATATATATATATACATATATATATATATAATAACAAACAAATTATAGATTGATTATGGACACAACATCTGAAAATCAATCGACTTTGGGAAAATATGTTAAATAAAAAAAATGTAACATACGACTTGAGAAACAACTTAATTAGAAAATAAATATACACTGTGATACATTGCTCACATTTATTTGCAAGTGTAATGCCAGTTACTCATTGTAAATTACGAATAACACATAATGTACTGCCATTCCAATATGTCCGAGACAAATATACACTGTACCAATAGATACTGCTTTGACAAACAAATGAACAATAACAATAAACATTGCTTTTTGCAAACAAATTATAGGCATAAAAGATATACAAAATTATAGACATATAACATATAACAAATAATAGATAAAACAATTATAGAAACAAATTATAATATAATTATAGATTAATTATAGACATTACATCTGGAAGACAATAGACTTTGTGAAAATAAATAAAAAATAAAACATAACATTTAAGAAACATAAATTAGAAAATAAACGTACACTGTGATACATTTACCCACATTTATAATCTGGCCATAGAAAGTCGGATCAATCATTGAAGATTGAAAACCAATTGTACGTATAATCTATTTCCTTTAAAGAGTGATATTATTCTATGTATCACACTTTAAAGAAATCATTTTGAGAATCAATAAAGATCTGTCTTCTGATTATTCTCTACTGTGTCACTTTAAGAAAGGCAAAACATTATCGAAATTTTCACTCAACTTTCAATATACCTCGACAATAATTCTCACTTTTTAAACATCATGCTTCCGATATCCAGCCACAGTGTTATCGAAGCCAACCCAAATCCCCAAGAAATGAATTTTGGACAAGACTAAAAGGCCAAAGATAGACACATATAATATGCATTCTAGCTCCACAGCCAGTTGCTTCACGGGCACCATTTTTATCCTTTCAAAAAGCAGTACTTAATTATCCACAGTTAATGCACCCCCGTTTGACAAGTTAAGCATTTCTTAAATGATTAATGATTCTTTTAGAGGCTCTGAAAGTAAAAGTAATTTCGCATCTTCCTTATTCGTAAAAGATGCCCAAGAAAGAAAAAGAATTCAGCTTCAAAGTCGATAAAACTCAGGCACCGTGACTCAGCTCGGATTTCTGCAGAAAATTCATTGGATTTCTTTAAAAGTAAGCAATTTCCTGCAGTATATCTGGGAAGACTTAGATGGGTCTGAACTTATTTCGTCCAGTTGCCGCACTTTGTAGCGAGAATTCGGGAAGTTTATTTAAAGTCTTTATGGAAGATAGTGCAGCAAATAAGTCACGGCTAAGCTTTATCAGCGGTGAAACTGTTTTGCAACTAGTTTTATAGCGAAATCATAGTTGTTCTTCTTTTTTTCTCCTCCTGCGATTTATAGTTTTTGAATGAGTGAGTTATTTTAAATTTATTTAGAACTGTGAAATATAAGAGATATATATAAAATATATCAAGGATTTTATGTCAAAATATAGGTTAAGACCAATATAGAAAATAAATTTATAATATAAGATCTATTTGATTGTGTTACATTTTATTACACCTGGGATTAATTTAATAAACTGAAAATTCAGTAACTTTAAAATTTTTTTTATCTGTCGTCTTTCATCAATATGAAGGCGGTTCCAATATATCAGAGACAAATACACACTGTACTAATAGATACTGTTATGAAAAACAAATAAACAATATAACAATTTACATTGATTTTGGGAAACAAATTATAGCCATAATAACAAATTTTTTATGGATAGATTACAGCCACAACACCTGGAAAACAAATATACTTTGTGAAAATAAATAAAATATGTAACAGAAAATTTGAGTAACAACATCATTAGAAAATAAATATATACTGCGATACCATTTCTCACATTTATAATCTCACAATTATTTACAAGTGTAATGCCAGTTGTTTGTTTTAAATTCCGAATAACACATAATCTTCTGCGATTCCAATATATCAGAGACAAATAGATACTGTACTAATAGATACCGCTTTGAAAAACAAATGATGAATAAATAAGTTGACATTATTTTATTGGAAACAAATTATAGATGTATAACATATAACAAATTATAGACACAATAATTATAGAAACAAATTATAAAATAATTATTGATTGACTATTGACACAACATCTGGAAAACAACAGACTTTGTGAAAATAAATAAAAAATGTAACATAAGATTTGAGAAACAACTGCATTAGAAAATAAATATATACTGTGATAATATTGCTCGCATCTGTGATATGGTCATTGAAAGTCAGATCAATCAATGAAGCTTGAAAACAACTTGAGTGTATAATATATTTCCTTTAAAAGGTGATATTATTCTACGTATCACACTTGAAAGAAATCCTGTTCAGAATCAATAAAGATCTGTCTTCTGATCTAATTCTTCTGTGCCACTCCAAGGATGGCAAAACATTATCGAAATTTTCACTGAACTTTCAATATACCTCCACAATAATCCTCACCTCATTAAACATTATGCTTCCGATATCCAGCCACAGTGTTATCGAAGTCAACCTAAATCCTCAAGAAACGAATTTTGGACAGGACTAAAAGGCCAAAGATAGACACATATAATATGCATTCTAGCTCCGCAGCCTGTTTCTTCACGGGTAGAATTTTTATCCTTTCAAAAGGCAGTACTTAATTATCCACAGTTAATGCACCCCCGTTTGACAAGTTAAGCATTTCTTAAATGATTAATGATTCTTTTAGAGGCTCTGAAAGTAAAAGTAATTTCGCATCTTCCTTATTCGTAAAAGATGCCCAAAGAAAAAAAAAAGAATTCAGCTTCAAAGTCGATAAAACTCAGGCACCGCGACTCAACTCGGATTACTGCAGAAAATTCATTGGATTTCTTTAAAAGTAAGCAATTTCCTGCAGTATATCTGGGAAGACTTGGATGGGTCTGAAATTATTTCGTCCAGTTGTCGCACTTTGAAGCGAGAATTCGGGAAGTTTATTTAAAGTCGTTATGGAAGATAGTGCAGCAAATAAGTCACGGCTAAGCTTTATCAGCGGTGAAACTGTTTTGCAACTAGTTTTATAGCGAAATCATAGTCATTCTTCTTTTCTGCGATTTATAGTTTTCGAATGAGTGAGTTATTTTAAATTTATTTAGAAATGTGAAAAATAAGAGATTGATATGAAATATATTAAGGATTTTATTTCAAAATGGTCAAGATTAAAGAAAACAAATTTTTAATATAAGACCAAGTTGATAGCTGATAGTTGATAGGTGTTAAAAAATTACATTTTATTACACCTGCTATTAATTTAATAAATTGAAATTTCAGGTAGGGCGTTATAAATATATTTCAAAGGTATTTTATTTGTCTTATTTTCTCAACATGAAGGTATTTGCTAATTAGTTTTAGGAAAATATTTGCCTATCTAGCACAGTAACAGGAATTCCTTAATTTTAGTTTTGTAAGAAATGATAAAATTCATGAAAATTACCTTTTTTTTTCTGGGAACTATAAAAAATTAAATTTTTTTCTTTAGGGATTACTTATCTCAGATTAGAACCTGAATATATATATAGTAGGTTCATATAGTTAATTATATACTATTCTAAACCAAAAAAAAACTGGCGCCTTAGAATCAGTTATAGAATTTAGATAACTAGTCAATATTTCGCTGATTCATCTCGAGCAAACTATAATCAGTAATGATGTTGACAAATACAGTTGTGGTTAGTAACTATAGTGATAAATTTGTCTCTTTCATTCTAAAGTGATGATATTCTATGCTCTCATTTAGTGTGTGGAAAACACCCTATTTCAAAATCAAAGGGATAGCAGATGCTGAAATCTGATAACTGTACATGGAAAAATAAGGCTGAAGGAAATTTAGGAAAGAATGTTGTATATGATCTGACATTATTTTGTTTGAAAGTGGTTTAAAATGAGTGGACTAAGTGAGATGATGATGAGTTTCTTGTAGAGTTGAATGTACTAACTTTTAAATGAATTGAATGTACTAACTTCAATATTGCTGATTGGTATACAATGAAGATTATATGATAATGCTGTCCTGCATGACTAGTTTATGCATCGACCAACATTACACCTGAAAAACACGAAGTGAAAATTATTGTTTTTAAATTTTCACTTCGTGTTTTTCAGGTTGACATCATAACTGATTAAAGGTTGATCTGATGATGATCAGGTTGACATCATCGTTGCACAATCATAATAGTCACATTTGATAGTGCTTTCTGTTGAAGTAAGCGAGGCTAGGTGTAGTGCAAGTTTAGATTCCATCATATATGATTCCACATGATGATATGAACTTCTACTATAATCCTGCTGCTAAATTATTCTGCTATGTATGCGACTAAAGATTGATGGGGATGAATAGAGTATTGTGTGAAGTTATTTTGCATGACATGTAATTTAAGCCTATTCATTCATTTAGTATTAAACTTCAACCATTTACATAAATGAATAAAACCGGGCTTTTGCACGTGGGTGGGCATTGTGTCGCAAAAAAGATCAACAATCACTGTTGAATGAATGAGAGTAAACTTCTTAACCTGTTAACAGGGAATAAACATTTTTCAATTCGTTTCAAACTGGGGACTTTTTTCGTCATAAGGATAAGTAATATGATCACACCTCAAGTAATAAAAGAAAATCGTTTTTAACTTATTTATTAATTTTATTTATTTAAACAAAATATTTTAGAATCTGGATCATTTTCGAAGTGTTATCGCAATGTATGGGTGGACGAGTGTATGAAGCGCCAATCTTTTCATGAATATCGCTACCAAGTGACAGAAAGCAAAAAAGGGAAAATATGCAACTCCTTCAAGAAAACGATGGTATATTAGTAAGCCAGGGTTTAATAGATAAGAATTATCTTAAAAAGTAATGTGTTTAACAAATTAAGGCTAATTTTCAAGACGAAAATCGTCGTCATACCCATTAAAATAGTATTCCGGGTATGGCAAAATAAGTAAGTGGGTTTTAGTGTCGTAAGTGGGTTTTAAACTCAAGCCTTATGCACCTTATTTTATCATTGCATTACAATTTGGGCACTGAAATTATATTTGCGTATGAATTTCGTTGTAATAAAATTATTTTATGTTTCCTATTTTTATGTCTCATTGTGAACTTTTTTAATTATTTTTTTTCAGATTGAGGGAAAGTTAAAAGTTAAAACAATTAAAAGTCCCACTTTTAATTGAGGAAAATAATTATTATTTTTTAATTTAAGTAGAATTTATCGTTAATTATAAATATTCATGCTCACCAATGTAAAAATCGGCCATAACTCCTGGTATAGGTCCAATTTGTCTACAACGCAGACAGACTGGCAAGAAGCCTTCAATTGGTTTCCTTCTAATTAACATACGACCATTATTGACACAAATACAGAAATCTCTTGCATCTGAAACCACAACCTATATCCATTCCGTCCGTTAAGGAGCTTAATATTAATAAAGTGGAAGATGGCGTTGATTTGGAGTTCGAGGCAGAAACGATTCAGCATGTCGTTTATGCCTCTCTTTGTGCTATTCACAAATCGATTTTTTATCCTTCTCTGTGTCACTCTCGTGCTAACTGAAGCTATAATTTCTACTGCAGAGAAGTAATATACTTTTCTACCATGCGGCAAACACAATGATCTTTCCTATCAGTAAAGGTCCATGTGCATCTGAACTTCTGTCTTCTTGAGACGGTTGCTGCAGATTGGATTATGCACATTGCAATTATGCACAATGGATGCATCCCTGTCCTGTCTGCTTTTCTACAATATTAAAAAAAGAAAGTCCCATTTTCGTAGCCTTATTTCACCAAAAAATTCAAACTCTGTAAGCTGAGGATACTGCCTTTTTAATGAAATTCTTGACTCCAATCTAGCTCTCTCACCCAATCCCGAAGATAAATAAAACTTACGAAGTTTATATCGCACACTTGTAGGAAAAGTATTTTTCATTTTTATAGTGGTGGTTGTAGCTACACTCTTAATCCACTTGCACAAGATTCGGACATGCCCTATATTTTTGATGTGAAAAGCATGGTTTTAATATTTCTGCTCGTTATGTGAGTGACAAAAATAATAAAGAAAGGCACGGATTATTAAAGTATATAATTAACCGGTAAAAAGGTAAAAAAATGCTTATCCAACAAAAGTGAGTCCACATAAATCTAAATATCTAAAGTCAACTTTCAGATTTCGAAATAAAATCCCCCCAAAATTTAAAATAATTAAATATTCATTGATGTATTACTGTAAATTATTTAGTTATATAATTATTAGATCGTGAACGGTATTTAAAAATAATAAACCAATAAGAAATATTGAAAGATATCAAAGATATCGCTGACTCACTCTCCCTTAAACAATACCCATATATTTTATGGGTAAAAACCCTATAAGAAACATTTCAAGTGGTTCTGGATATCGCTGACTCACAATGCCTAAAACAATACTAACATATTTTATGTCTAATAAACAGCTGATATTTTATACAACTTAGAGTAATTATTGCCAGATGAGTGTCTGATTTTATGATGAATTGGCCCTCCATTCTTATATTCTTGATTACTTACTAATATTTGTTCTTTGTTAATTTATTTTCTTGCAACTACATTCGTGTGTGTGTATTTTTAATTTACTTACTCTTTACTAGATATAATCTTTAAAATTCTTTTTCCCCCTAAAAAAATTATTTTTATACGTATAGGATGAACCAAATTAACCAAGAATGCAATTCTTTCCCCACCAAAGAAAATATAATTAATTTCAATTTTTTAGTCCTAAAGATGATTTTAAAGCACCTATATGCAAATTAACTTTTCTGTGAACTCCCCTGTGCTCAAATTCACTATTTATCAATTTCATTCAGAATCCAAAATTAATTTGAGGCTGTATCATTTTCACATATCTCCAATTTTATGTAGTTTCCCTCAATAACTAATGGCTTCTGGCAAATAGTAATCCTTCATAAAGCAAGTATGTTGTGCAGGGATTGCAATACCGGTATACCGGGATACCGAATACCTGTATTTTGAGCCATTCGTACAGTTTTGTAATACCGGTATTCACAAGTTTAAATACCATTTTTTCGGTATTTACTAGAAATTTAGAATTCTTATTCTTATCTGTGAATTCTTATCTGAAAACTAGAAATTCTTATCTGTGAAAACAAGGTTGTAGTTGTGAAGAAAGTGTGAAATATTTCGATATTTTTTAAATTGGTGAGTTGTTATTCACATTGTATTTGCATATCATACTTTAGAGTTCAAAATAGTTTTCAGATTTATTATATATATATATATACTCATAAATAATATCCCATAATAATGAATAAGAATAACTTTAAAGAACATAAAAAAAACAAAAAAAAAAACAGTTGATGATACTTCGGTTTATATTTTTAAAGATCCTATTTCGAAAATTTGTAATGGTACCGCAGACTGAATAGTGATATTTACACTTTTTTGTGATTTAAATAAATAAAATGTCCTGTTACTTTTTTCTGATTCTTTATATACTGTTATAATTTATAAGTTGCAAATATTTTTTGTGATATTTACATTCTCTAATAAAACTGGCAAATAAAAAAAAACCCACCTGTGTTTTCTTTTTTTTTTTCTAAAACTTCTACGACCGGTATTAAAACCGGTATCCCGGTATTAAGAACTAAAAAATACCGAATACCGGTTGTGCTAAGGGCCTAGTATTTTGTAAAAAAATAAAAATAAAAAGAGAGTATTATCTAATTGCTTTCTTCGGGGTAAAAACAATTGGGGTAAAAATTTAAGAGAAATTTTACATCAACTAGTCACATTGTAAACTTTAGTAAAACAAAACCTGTCAAATCGTCAAATTATTTGAAGAGTTTTGTATCGTTATGGATTCATAACGTAGATGGTTGTTTTAGACGCTGAGGTGAGGGTGGCTGTCAAGGTGAAACACCAGTGTACACGAGTTAAAAAAACAACTTCTTAATTGTTTAAGGAGATGAAACAATTACATTTTTGTAACCACCTTCTGTGTGAATTTTGGATTGACAGGTCGTGACATATTTCGTCTATGCATTTGAGAAACTGAATAATTTGAATACTAGCACGAAAAGAAAGCAGAAAAATATTGTCAAATCCATTGATAAAATGAAAGCGTTTCAGAGAAAACTACAAATTTGAAAAAGAAAATATATCGAATGCAATTTGAAAATGTCTCCATTAAAAAGCAGAACTTGCATAAATGAAATACATCCAATTCTAGTTTAGTAGACAGACAAGAGTCCTTATTTACAATCACTTAACTCGGAACAATTCGATTGAATTAGAAATCCACTCAGAGAAAACTTCAAGTGATTTTGGTTTTATATTAAAATAAGAAAAGGAACTAGAAACTATATACTCTGAAACATAAATAATTGACTCTTGAAACCTTTTGTATTTATATAAAAGAAGAATATCCATCAATATAAAAAAAGTTTTGAACCCTATTATAATTTTCAACTTTATATGTATGTGAAATATTTTCTACCCTCTTCACAATTAAGTGTAATAAATTAATAGTTTAAAAAAACTAAAAAATCACGCTTTTAGAGTTAATCAAACTAAAAAGTAAAAAATAATTGTTAACATAAGAATAAAATGACTGACGAGAAAATGAATGTCCCTGTTCTAAAAACGTGGCGTGCTCGACATCAATCGTTATAATTTTTCACTTGTTTCATTCCGAAATGCAGAGTTAATTTAAAAATGTCATATAAAGCACCCCACGCTTTTAGAACAGCGACATTCATTTTCTCGTCAGTCATTTTATTCTTATGTTAACAGTTATTTTTTACTTTTTAGTTTGATTAACTCTAAAAGCGTGTTTTTTAGTTTTTTTAAACTATTAATTTAGTTTTTACTTTTTAGTTTGATTAACTCTAAAAGCGTGATTTTTTAGTTTTTTTAAACTATTAATTTATTTTTTACTTTTTAGTTTAACAAACAAACAAACATTCAGGCGAAACTAATATAATAGCGTATTAAAAAGAATCAACTGTTTTCTTTCTGAAAGATGCCTGTAAATGTTTCTTTGCAGCTTGAATAGTGTATATGAGGAGAAACAGACCTCCAGGGGAAAAAAGTCAGTTACATACATACATACAAACATACAAACATACAAGTGAAGCTAATAAAAGCGTATTAATAATAAAAAGAGAGGAAATCTTCAATGTATTGACGAGGAAATGAGAGGTTGCCATCCAATATATGCTGAAACATTAAAGAAATCGGTAGACACATTAGGCTTATGTTTCTCACATATATACAAGAATGAATTAACTTCAAGTAAGTTTCATTTTATTTACATTTGAAAGTAATATTATTATGTGATATTTGATTTAATTATTATTACATATTTTCTAGAAATTCATTTATAGTGCGCTACAGTTATTTGTAGAATTTTATATACTCCTCGAATTAAAAAAGTTTGGGAATCACTACTCTACTATGAGAAT
>BPLQ01007542.1:0-14130 GCA_021605075.1 Caerostris darwini
GAACATTTCTTTGCATCGCATCTCACTTATGTGAACATAAAAAAAGAATGAATGGTGATGTTATAAGTATGATCCAATCAGGGTCAGATTTTCCTATAGGCTAACTAGGCTTCAGCCTAGGGCCTCATGATTAAGAGGGGCCTACACTGAAATTGTTAACAAAATTAAAATTACACTATTCTAAAAACAGTAAACACTAAAACGAAAATAAGGAGAAATTTAACACATATGACTCATAAACAAACATAAAAATGTATTGGATAAGATCAGCGTGTTTGCCTCATTGGATCTGTTTATTTGTATATACTAGATTGCACCAAAGTATAGTTCCTACATTCAGTTATTTGATAGAAAATATGATAATTTTTATTGCATATTTTATTTTCATGGGCAAAGATTTTTATTATAGAATTTTGTTTCTTTGTAAATGTTGTGTATTATGTTTGATTAGTTATTGTTACAAGTACTATATAGGGTGCTGAGAATAAATGTCTAAATAAGTGTTCTCGGCTTTTTTTTTTTTTTTTTTTGTGACATATTTTGTATAAAGATTTGTACCAATCACAGCATGTTCCATTTAACCATTTAACATTGAACATGTGATATATATCACAGTAATGATGTATTTTATTATCTCTCATATAATTTACAAACTTAAAAATGGGAGGTGAAAGGGCCTCATAAGTGGAATAGCCTAGCACTTCTTTTCATCTAAATCCAGCCCTGGGTCAAATGAATTCTGACATACATTTTGACTGTATTCTAATTATTCATATCATCACACCAACAAGAGTCCTGGTAGGCATACCATCTGAAATATGCACTAAAATCAGTAGAATTTGATGTATATTTAGGTAACTAAGGTTTGACGAGTGGTGTAAGTTAACACTAAGTTAACAAAGATTATGGGCAATATTCGTAGATGACAGTATATTCTTTTGTGTGCACTTTTTACACAGAGCAGACATTTTTATAGAACCTGTCTATAAAGATAATAATTTTATCATGCATCCCATTAGATACTTTCAGAGCTGGTCACAGAAGATTAAGTTGATTCTCCACATAACTTTTAGCCAAATAATTGGCCTGGCTATAGCATCATCGAAAAAGAATTTGCTGTCAACAGAAGTGTTGAACATCTGTAGTCACCAGCAGAATTGTTGATGAAATTGATAGAAGAAGGCATGGAAATCACTGCATTTGTTTGCTGGGCCTATGGTGATAGCATGTCCAGTAAGAGGGAAGTAGAGATCAGGGCACCTGGCTTGAACTAAGATTACTTCTTAAAACTAATTCTGTAAATTCATTTATTATTTTAATTTTGCGATTTATATTTATTATAGACATTTAATAATTGAAATTATTAATCAAAGTTTTATGCAATACAAAAAACAATACTGACTCTTTAAATAATTTTAGGAACTCACTAGCAAGAACTGTCACATTATCAAAATATGCTTGATGCTTAAAGTAATCAAGCAAATCCTCTTCCGTTCTGAAGCCTTGAAACATATTTAGACTCAATCCAGACATAAGAGAGATCCAGCTGCATGCTGCATTATCTATTGAATCCAACTGTTGAAGAAAAACGTCTTTGTTGATGATTACCGTATTAGCAGCAAATTCTTCTAATGGGAGACTGTGGAATAACTGGAGGAATAATGGATATTTCTGGAAATTTTCATGAATCTGAAAAAGGAACATACAATAAAAAACTGAACCAATTATGGAAGAATTCATTTTTAAAAATTGAGTATTTTACATAAAAAAATAAAATGGCACAAATATATTATGATTACCAAGAAGATTAAAAATTAGAAATTAAGATATATATTTAAGCAATAATTTTTTTTTCTTTTATTGGATGATTAACATCTTACTAAAAATAGTGCAATATGCAAAATTTTCTTTTTTTTTTTAATATAAAATTTCATAATTTAAAATTACAATATATGAATAATTAAATTGTTTTAAGTTAATTTATATTCCAATAAAAACTAACATATAAAATATTTTTTTCTATTGACTTCAAATTAAATGATAAAGAAATTAATTTACAATTTTGAAAAGCCCCATAGAAACATAAAAATAGTTTTATTTAATTATTATGATGATCCAAATACTTTATTTGAGATTCAATTTTTACAAAAATGTGTAAAATCAATACCACATAATAAATAACTAATAGTAGCAAATAATATCACTTTGAATTAAAAATTTCAAATATTATAAATTCACATATTACAAATATATTAAGAAAAATATGTAATGAAAACATTTTTAAACCTGCATTTTTACCTGTTTTAAAACTGACAATGAGTGATCTGTACTATTTTCAGCTAGAAAGATTCTAATTTCTTCTGATATGTTTAACATTTTTTGAGCATATTCTGATACAGTAGCCAACAATTCAAATGTTTCATTTGCCTATATAATGAGAAGGATGTTTGGAGTGAAAGAAATGAATTTTGTAAAACGTAAAATATTTATAAAATATATACATGCAAACGGACATATATAATTACTTTTAAAAATAATTAGTAATATTTTAGGAATACAATAATTATTTTTTTCCTACCATAATTAATTTGTGTTTAATCTAGGAGAGTTTTAAAACATTCACAAAGTAGAACATTCAAACATTCACAATGTACAATTCACATTTTATGAATACTACATTGTTGATGTAGTATTCATAAAATTATACAGCCAGTAAATAATATTTATCTACAGTAAATACTAATTATAGGTGATGTAGTATTTAAAAGAAAACACCAAATGACTTGAAGGTAATTTTTTTTTTGTCAAAAAACCGAAGCAGTCAAGCACATTGAATACTACAGTTGGTTTAATGTGCAGCTCATGCCAAATACGTTGTAATTTTAGATTCAAAATATTACTGGCAACCGAATTCACTTTCTTTATGCCGCTTACAGCGCTATCTATTTATAAACTTTGAAACTTTTCTTGATGCCGTACCGTTTCTCCCTTCTTCAAGTATCTTCAATTCAAAGTTGAACTCATTGTGACGAGTGATTCGTTTTTCACAGCATTTCGAAAGTGGGACTAATTATAATCACCGTGTACTTATCACTTGATTACAAATGCTTTTTATCTTTAACTTCAATTCTAATTACTAACTAATTGTTTAACTATTATTGCTGAATAATTATTTAACAATACGTTCTCATGGTTTTAACAGATGCATAATACTCATTTAATTTCATAGTTATTAAAAAAAAGAGGTCTTGAGAATTATCCATTTAAAAAAGTAAGCTTCATTTTGATATGTTAATTTAATTTAGTGATTTCATAACACCTTACTTAGCTTCCTGTAACACATTCGTCGTCAAGGGCCTGATGGCCGAGTGGCTGGCGCTCTGTACCGCAGATCTCGGGTTCGAGTCCCGGCGGTGTCATGGATGTTTGTAGTGGTTCGGAATCCACTTTAAACCATAAGTCCCGATTTAACATGATCGTAGACCGTTGCGGGGGTAGTGTTACTAGCGTCCGTAGCATTATCTTCAAGTCACACTTACCCCTGGGTCCCACTAAGTGAGTAACGTCGGTGCAGCCCTTGCTTATCTCATAAAGATAATTGTCTAAGTATTTTTCAGCTGCATTAGAAAAAATTTTGTTTCGTTGTCGATCCTGCGAGGATGTGTTGATAGTTATTGCCCAGTTGTAAAAATGGGTTTTTTCCCAGAAAACTATTTAATTTTTAAAACAAATATGATTGAAAAGTGGTAAGAAAGTTGTGGTATATATGATGGTCTGTAATATTTAGGCCTTTCTTGATAGAATATTTTGACTACGTGCTAGTGGCGTTACGCAGTGGAGGCAAAAATAGTTCTTAAATGAGACACTACGCGCTGGCGCGTGATATGTGAAAATTAAATAAAATAATGAAAATAAGGGACAAAATGCATTATTTTTTCGTATGACACTTTTTCACTAACAAGTATGTAATATAAATGATTCAGTATAAGTTGGTTACAGAGATATTATTACTGCAATCCTTGGGGTTTGGTTTGTCGCTCTATGGTCACTTGTGCACACTTTAGGCTAAACAGACCGGGAGCTACAATTTAAAGTGGATTCCGAACCACTACAAACATCCATGGCACCGCCGGTACTCGAACCCGAAAAATGTGGTACCGAGCGCCAGAGCGTTAGCCACTCGGCCATTAGGCTCCCACAATCCTTGGGGAGGAAAGAATTCTTCATTAGTGTCATAACTCACATCACTCCGATATTTGTCCGAAAGCTCAATCATAAAATTTGCAATTTCATCATCAGTTAGAGAAGGGGTGGCCGACCCAAATGATCTTTGCGGACCACTTTGGAAATGCATCCTAACAGCGGGCAGCATATCTATTATATATAATTCCCGTGTTTGTTCGGGATGAACTCTGAAACTAACAATCCGATTTGAACTTTTTTTTCCTTAAATGTGTGTTTTGTTCCAACTTGAGAGACAGGATACCTTTTATACAGACTTTTTTTTATTTAAATGCAAAATCGACGATTTTCATATTTCGTCATTTGGCGCCATTGACGTTTTTTCATCCGATGGATGTAATTTTGAAAGTACATTCGAAATACAAGGTCAGGTGTACCATAAGAGGACGAGGCACTTTGCAGAAACGGGCAACCACTGTTCACTTTTTTCCCATGATTCCTCATTCTCTCCCGCAACTCCTCGTTCTTTCCCACAATTCAATGCGTCTAGTATTAGTAAACAAATATTATTTACGTCTATTACTGATATAGTTCGGTGTAATTCGTTGCAATTTTTTTGATTAATTCAATAAATTATTAATAATTTTACTTTATTGATTTATAGTTTTTATTGCTTAAAATATTAGTTAATTTATGAATTATTGCGATAGCAGTTTATATAATATATATATTTTGCCTGAGCTTTGTAAAAAATACTTACTGGTTTTAATTATTTTTTCGGTCTTTTGAACAGTCTAAAATTTTTATAAATAGAAGTTCTAAATATTTTATAATAAGTTAAATTTATTTAACCAATAAGGGTTAAAATCTAGGATACTGTACCCCTGAGGAAGTCGCCAATCTTGCAAACCTGAATATTTCGCCAATTTCTTTAGGGTTGCAATACTATAATTAGAGGAATTCGTAGCTTCATTTTCAAACAATATAATGACTATTTATTGTTATTGTGATTATATTATTATTTGCAGAATACTTATTTGCAGTAAA
Organism: Caerostris darwini; assembly: GCA_021605075.1. Taxonomy (NCBI): domain Eukaryota; kingdom Metazoa; phylum Arthropoda; class Arachnida; order Araneae; family Araneidae; genus Caerostris; species Caerostris darwini. Next base: position 5,230 of record BPLQ01007542.1, read on the forward strand.
TAAGAACAGAAATATATACTCTTTTAAGTTAGTATTCCAATAAATTACTGATTATTCCGAACTTAACGTACGTCGGTCACTGATTCAGAGCATAAACAATATTTATGAAGTTGCCACTCAGGAAAGTAAGAAACAAACAAGAAAAACGGTTTTTTTATTTATTAATAACTTATATTTTATTCTTAAATAATTAATTTCCTTTTTAAAGATGTTCGTTTAGTTAGGATTTTGTGACAACCGTAATTAAAATTCGCACGGAATATTTGAAGCTTTAGCTTTTTAGAACGTTAGTTAACGTTACAATTTAAATTTTTAATAATTAAGATTAATTAATATTAATAAATTATTTAATAATTTATAATGTGTCCGGAACATTTGATAATTATCTGGCAGAGTGCATGTGGCGGCGCCATCACAAATGTGACATCCGCAAAATAATTTATGATTTCACCGATGGAATAAAATGTTTGTTTCCACCACAGTGGAAGGACATACCACAATAAAAGGTAAGTTATTCTCTAGTTTTTTCTTCTTTTTTATCTTTTATTAATATTAATTTATCATTCGAATTCGGCTTCGTAAAGAACATGTCAATTTTAATTTATCAATTAACAGCGATTATTATCTTTGTTTAAACGATACTTTTTTGTGACTTAGCAAAATAAAATTCCACACAATAATTTGGCGATAAAGCGATTTAATTTAGAGTGAAAGCAATTTAGGAATAAAATGTTAACAAAATAATGATATATTTTGGCGATAAAGCGATATAAATTGGCGTAAAGGCATTTTAGATATAATTTTCTTGGCATAATAAGCGCTAAATTTCGGCGTAAAAGCAGTTTCATTTGGCGCAAAAGTATTCCAGAGATAAAAAATTTTAGTGATAAAAATTTGGCGATAAAGCATCAACTGTTGGAGTAAAAGCGCCTCAAAAAACAAGATTCACGTAGTGAAAAAATGTGGCTATAAAGTGATAAATATTGGCAATAAAGCATCAACTTTTGACGTAAAAGCGCCTCAAAAACACGATTCACTTCGTGAAAAAATGGGGCTATAAAGTGATAAATATTGGCGATAAAGCATCAACTTTTGGCGTAAAAGCGCCTGAAAAAACAAGATTCACTTAGTGAAAAAATTTGACTATAAAGCGATAAAGCTTTTTTTGGCTTAAAAGAAGTTATATAACAAAATTTGCGTAGTGAAAAATGGCTATAAAGCGATAAATGTTGGCGATAAAAGATAGTGATAATATTTGGCGTTAAAGCGATAAACTTTGGCTTCAAAGCCTTTTCAGGAATAAACTTTGACGTAATAGCTATTTGGTTGCTAATGTTAGCGCAAAAGCACTGTTTGGCTATAAATTTTGGCGAAATAGCACTTTACAATGACACCGAACTTAGGCAATCTTTTTGTCTGTTTACTTGGCGATTTGGCAATACAGTAAAGGATTTTGGCGTAATATCATTTTACCGCGCAAACTACCTGGCCCATTCATTTCTATGCTTACTTACCGACTTGGCAATGTGTTTGGCACAAAGGGTACAGGATCCTAGATTTTAACCGACAATATCAATCCCAATAATCAAAAACAATAATTATTGTTATTGTTAACAATGTTTATTGTTTGTGATTATTAAGAATATAAAGAACTATTTATGAACTTACCTTAGGCATTAAATGTCTATTCATAGCAGCTTAGTTACACGAGCAATGTCACACACATCAAGGTACAGAACAAAATGAACACGATTATTTTTTGGCGCCAATTGAAACTGATGTCATGGTGACATCATAGTGATGTGACGTCACGGCAAGAATGAGGAATCATGGGAAAAGTGAACAGTGGTTGCCCGTTTCTGCAAAGTGCAAAACCCCAATGGATAGATTAATTGATTGCCCGTTATTTAAAGTAACTTCTTTGGCGCTACAGCCTTTGGTGCGTCAAGACCGTCTGTCTATTGGCAGATTTCGACACATGAGATGTTTTCTTTTTGAGGGGTAGAGTTGTTAGCCCAACGCTCGACATCCATTTTGGACTAGGGCCTATCGTTTAAAATGGATTCCTAACCACCACAAACATCCATGGCAACGGCAGGATTCTAACCCGAAACCTGAGGCACCGAACGCTAGTCACTCGGCCATCAAGAACTATGTAAAGTAACATCAACTTTAAAATGTTTTGGTTCTTCTTTCCAATGGCAGATAATAAGTAGATGTTACATTTTTCTCTAATGCAGCTGGTTGTTACTTTTTTTTCTCTAATACATTCCATCACTTTTCATCCCACATTTTCGAACAGCAACCATAGACGGATTAGAGAAGAATTGAAAATGAACTCCCACTATTACTGTAGTTTCAACTTTCTTTTTACTTTTAGAGAACTTTTCTTCACAATCCTTTGTAAAATGACTTTCCAACAACAAAAACACATTTCACCCGCTTTATTTTTTATTCGAACAGGAACTTTGTTTTTAATTGCGTCGAGGACTGGGGGTATTAACCATGTCCCTGTGAGCAGCCCAAAGTGGGCTGCCCCGATGAACCCTGGTGCCCCCTGGGTAGTGCTAAGTGAGTAACAGCCTCATTTAGCACTACCCAGGGGGCACGTGTAGCTTGAAAGTGGGCTACGGACTCGAGTAACATTACCCCCACATCACTCTACGATCCTATTAGACCGCGATCTACTGTTTAAAGTGGATTCCGAACCCTTACAAATATCGATGGCACTGCCGGGATTCGAACCCGAAATCTGTTTCGAAGAGGAACTAGTTGATTTAGACATTTCCAATTTTCTTGGTATAATTCGATAAACCATAACTTTACTGCATTAAATTTCTCTCATTTGCATTTGTTTCAGAGAAAGATTTCCTCTATAGATGAAATATGTCCAATTCCATTGCAAGACCACGTACGGCCTACTTCAATATTTATACGTAAAGTGGTCTCATAATCCTACTTAAATAAACAGTCGATTTGAAGTTGGCTTAGTAATTAAAATCAGTTACGATCAAGTCGATTATGAAAATCTTCAATTAACATTACAGAAGTATATCAGAATTCTTCTCCAAAGTTTACGTATTTACTTGTTTTAAATATTACAATTTGCAGAAAAAAAATTAAGTTCTGAATGTGTAAGAAATACAAAAAAGATAGTTTAAAAGTTTTATTTTAATATGAAATTTAAAAATCAATTAGCTCAAAGTTTTATATTCTTGTATAGATCGTATAGTTCTTGCCCAAAATGCAAATTGCTAGCGTCTAAGAAAATTGAGAACCAGTTAATGCTTATTATTTAAAGTCTAAAATTTACCACATAAAATTTGCAATCTGAATACGAGTTTTAAAAAATCAAAACGTTAACAGATTATTAAGCAATAAAACATTTATAAGGTACTACTACCCTACCCTACCCTCGAAATGCGGCGAGCAGAAGATTTTGGCCCACCACGGGGCCCCATGAGGATTTTGGCCCACCTGTCGCAACATTGAAGAAGATCAAGAAACATACAAAAACCAAACTAAATGAGACTTTTGAAAATTTTTTTTAATAATAACAATTTTTTTTTTTTACATACAATTTTCTGTCGTGCATTTCTGACAGTACTTTCAACTATATTTGTTAAATATTGCACACATTTTAGTTCTCAATGATTTCTTTTTTTAATATATGTCATCATAACTGGCTCTACAGCCCGTTGTGGGCCTTCTTCCTTCTTTAAAAGATCCAGCCAGGCTGTTCTCCTCTTGGCCGTGGACCTCCAATTTTTGATCTTTATAACATTAAAATCAGAGTCTAAACAGTCGGCCCATCTCTTTTTCGGTCTTCCCTTGGTCGTTGTCCAAAAGGGATTACATTGAAAACCTTCAAAGCAGCTCTATCACTTTCCATTCTCATGAGATGACCAGCCCATCTCATTCTGTTCAGTTTAACAAATTTTAGAATGTCAATATCTCTAAAAAGTTTGTAAAGTTCAAAATTGTATCTTCTTCGCCAATTTCCATTGTCATTGATACCACCTCAAATAGTTCGTAGCAATTTTCTTTCAAAGTTTGCCAACGTTTTCTCTTCTCTTGCTGTTAGTGACTATGTTTCAGATGCATATGTTAATACTGGTTTTATGAAAATTTGGTACAGTAAAATTTTAGTTCTTCTTTTAATCAGGTGGGATCTTAATTGGCTTCTATTTTAAAATATGTATTTACATGAAATGCAAGCAAGTGATGGAAAATAATTTTTTTAAAACAAAAATCAGAAATGAACAATCCAAAAATTAGAATTATCACGTGTGTTTAAAGAATCATGCATGCCATTAAAGAATCTGCCATTAAACGGAATAGAAATTTTGTTTCTACACATTACAAAAAATGCAGCGAGCTCATAAAATACTAATCATTTACGTGCCAGCCATATTTTTTGTACGTGCCATGGTTTATTTACGTGTGCCATGGTTTCGCAAAAAAATATCGATTTCGAAACTCTCATCGAATGGGAAGAGATTGATTTTTTGGTTAGCATTGGTGGTCAATGATACAGAAACGTGTATAGTGGTCAACGAACACAATTTCGCCATCAGTCCATTTAGTTTGTGTTTCATTTTTCCCTAATCTAATAGTATTGAACAGCCGACGTAACCTCCGAATTCTTCTTTGTTTTCCCTGTTATATGTACTTTGTATGGTTCATGATAGTTTTATCGATAACTAAAAATGAGATTTGTCTAGCTCTTTAAATATTTCTTTTGGATTCTTCGATAACATGATGATGAGGAGGATATATTGTATATCTTCCTCATCATCATTGGCGCAACGGGCTACATGCTGTGCCAAGGTCGTCTGCTTGCTGACAGATTTCGAAACATGAAATGTTTTCTTTTAACGAGGTAGGGTTGTCAGCCCTACGCCCAGCGCTCTATAGTCATATTAGAAAAGGACCTTCGGCTTAAAGTGGATTCCGAACCAGTACAAATATCCATGGCACCACCGGACTCGACCCCGATAACTGGGGCACCGAGCGTCAGAGCGCTAGTCACTCGGCCATCAAGGCCACTCTATATACACTGAAGTGACAAAAGTCATGGGATAGCAACATGCAAATTTTCAGATGGCAGTAGCATCGCGTAGAACAGGTATAAATGCGCAGTGCTTTCGCAGAGCTTTCATTTCTGTTCAAGTTATTCATGTGAAGAGGTTGTGACGTGATGATGACCGCACGACGGGAATTAACAGACTTTGAACGCGGAATGTTAGTTGGAGCTAGACGCATGGGTCATGCCATTTCGGAAATCGTTAGGGAATTCAACATTCCCAGATCCACTGTGTCAAGAGTGTGCCGAAAGTAGGAAATTTCAGGCATAACATCCCACCATGGACAGCGCAGTGGTCGACCGCCTGCACTTAACGACCGAGACCGGCGACGTCTGCAAAGAGTCGTAATTTCTAACAGACAAGCAACACTGCGTCAAATAACCGCAGAAATCAATGTGGGACATACAAGGGACTTGTCTGTTAGAACTGTGCGGAGAAATTTGGCTTTCTTGGGCTATTCCAGCAGAAGACCGACTCGAGTGCCTTTACTGACAGAACGACATCGCTTGCAGCGACCCTCGTGGGCACGTGAGCATATCGGTTGGTCCCTAGATGAATGGAAAACCGTGGCCTGGTCCGATAAGTCACGATTTCAGTTGGTAAGAGCTGATGGTAGGGTTCGAGTGTGGCGCAGACCCCACAAAGCCATGGACCCAAATTGTCAGCAAGGCACTGTTCAAGCTGGTGGTGGCTCCGTAATGGTGTGGGCTGTTTTTTTCATGGCATGGACTTGGTCCTCTGGTGCGACTGGACCGAACATTGACTGGAAATGCTTATGTTCAGCTACTTGGAGATCACTTGCAGCCATTCATGGACTTCATGTACCCAAACAAAGATGGGATTTTTATGGATGACAATGCACCGTGTCACCAGGCCACAACTGTTCGCGATTGGTTTGAAGAACATTCTGGACAATTCCAACGAATGATCTGGCCACCTAGATCGCCCGACATGAATCCCATCGAGCATTTATGGGACATCATCGAGAGGTCTGTTCGTGCCCAAAATTCTGCACCATCAACGCTTTCACAATTATGGACATCTATCGAGACAGCATGGCTCAATATTCCTGCAGAAGACTTCCAACGACTTGTTGAGTCCATGCCATGTCGAGTTGCTGCATTTCGCCGGGCGAAAGGAGGGCCGACACGATATTAAGAGGTATCCCATGACTTTTGTCACTTCAGTGTATATAGTGTTACGAAATTTTAAATATCTTACTAAATAATTATATTATTTTGATTGTTTAAGTAATTGTATTTAAGTGCGCCGAAATCTGATAGCTCTCTAGAGAATATTAAAAATGAAATGTGAAACATAAATGGGGGTCTGATGACCGATTGATAGGCGCTGGATGCCAAAGGTTTTGGGTTCGAGTTCCGGCGGCGCCATGGATGTTTGTAGTGGTTCGGAGTTCCACTTAAGCCGTAGATCCTGGTCTCATATGACTGTAGAAAGTCACGGGGCCAAGTCAGACATCTACCTGTTTGTGCTCCATCCCAACAGAAGCTGTCCCCTTAGTCTTGGTTTAGATGTCTACCAAGGGGGATAAGAAACAACAACAACAACAATACTTACAGAATTTTATCTTTATTTTCATTTTAGGTCCAATAGTAAGATGAGCTTCCAAAGTGTGAACGGAGATGAAGATTCAGTTTCTACTATTGGTATGAATTACAGTCTATTGGAAAAAAAAATAAGTAAAAAAAAAAATACTTCGATCGAATAGACTCGATGTAGATTGTGCTCGAGTGTTTATCATAGTATTTTTGATATTTAATTGGTTTTTATCGGGCCCATGTGCTTACATATACACGAATGTTGGATAATTAATACTGAATGTCTTCCCGGAAGGCATTACTCACAGTCTTCCTATGCATAAGGACAACATTAACACACCGAAGTTGTGGTTAGTAAAAAGTGGTTAAATATGCGAATTTATGAACTGACTTTTATCATACTGCAAAACAAAAGAACTTTTGCAATAAACCAAGCCTACTAAATAACATTAACAAGGGCTTGACGGCCAAGTGACTAGGTATCTGGAGCTCTGTGCCACAGGTTTGGGGTTCAACTGCTGGCGGTGCCATGAATGTTTGTAATGGTCCGGAATCCACTTTAAATCGTAAGTCTCGGTCTAATAGGACTGTAGGGCGTTGGGCATCGGCCCCGTAAAAAGAAAATATCTCCTGTCTCAAAATCTTCCAGTAGGCAGACGGATTTCGCCCATCATAGGGCTGTTGCGCTATTGAATAATAATAAGAAACAGTATTAATAATAATAAATTAAATCATAAAAATTTGATGATTATTGATTAAATTTATGATGATATAGATTTATTTGATTAATGTAAAACCTTTGTTAAGAAACGAAAGAAAACGGAGAAAATAATTATTCATTTTTTCCTACATCTTCAACATGAGTTGCGTTTTTATAAAGTTTTAATTCATTAAACTTGTTACTCTTTTTGAATAATATCATGAATTAATTAAATTAATTAAGAAGATTATTATTATTTCTGTAGGAAAAAAAACCTTCCAGACATTTTTCTATTTCTTAGATGACAGCTGAAAATAAGATAGAAAAAAATTTAGCATTTCTTTACTTTAACAATTGGTTGTAAAACTCAAGAGCATCCACTCAATTCATTTGTAACAAAACCGTCCGTTAAGCAAAACATTCGAGGCCTCGTGTTAAGAAACTAATTTCATCGTAAATCAGAACCGAGCAGCTTCCCGTTTTCTGCAGATACAATGCACATTCCTATCTGCGGGGAAAATTTCAATTTTTCTCGCGTGCGTTTCTCAACAGCCTGCATTTCTGTTCGAAACAATGACCACGATTCGTATTAAATTCTGCAGGAAAATTTGCTAATTTTCATATACATTACATCATAAATATGAATGAAAATTTCTTGGAAAAAATGAAAGTTTTCATTCCATATTTTCAACACAAAACTATGAGTTTTATTTTCGTAAATGCACAAGGATTTTTTTTCCAATATCACTTACTTGACTTAACACCGTTTGTTATTAATATTAAAAATTTGTATAGCAGATTCAATTTCGACCAGGCTTCATTACGACACAAATTGGGCTGCGGAGGAAAAGGGAAGAACAATGCCTTATGTCAGAATTTTACAAGTACCCTCTGCTGGAAAGAAATTCGGAAATACAATCAGGTACCCTGACTATTGATGCGAGACGTGCTTTCAAAATTTCCACCAAGTCTACTCGCTTTCAAAACGTTGATTAATTTATATCACTAGTAGGAATCATATTCTCCTCTATTCTTACGCATGCTTGAACGTGGCTTGTTACTCGCTTGTTAGGGTGGAAATTGTATTCATTAAAAAGAAAATGGAATATGTAAACAGTTTACAAAGCAAGTGTAAAGGAAATTGCGGGAGAAAACATATAACAACACCACGCTGTGATATATTTTTAGAAATCGGAATATTAAAGTTTCAGAGCGTAGAAACGACTTGTAGAATTTGGTTTGATGGCAAGAATACCGTATCGCAAGTCAAAACTTACTCAGGTAATGATTGAAAAAAGATTGGAATGGGCAAGAAAGTGCAAAAACTTTCCAGTAGAAAATTGGAAAAGGGTAAATATGAAATATGGTAATTATTATTCTTTATCAGTGTCATGAAAATTTATGTATTTAAGTCGTAAATGATATTTTTTTTTCTTTTTCCGCAGGTTTGCTTTTTAGATGAGTCCGTTTTCGAAATCATAACTGATAAGTCAAAATCTGTAAGAAGAAGGCCTGGAGAAGAATACCATCCTGACATGTATGTAATACGTAATGG
>BPLQ01007543.1:0-13687 GCA_021605075.1 Caerostris darwini
TTTTAGAATTTATTATAAAATGTAAAGTTAAAGCGATTTTTAAAATCATTTAGTGCAATTTTAGTTTTTCATAAATATCATTGTGTGAGAATATTCAGTACCATTTCATTCAGAAAATGTTATGGATCTTAATTTTTTTGTTTTTGAACTGCTTTTGTTGAGGGATTTGAATACAATAATATCAAATATAGTACATGTTGTATTGTAAGGAAAGTTGTTAATTTTATAAATGCCTTAGAAACATAGAATGATTGTAGAATGCATTGTGTAGCCAGGACTGCAAGCTTTTTTTTAAAAAGTAATTGCAAGTTCATGTCTCACAATCCTACAGGACTACATCATTCTAAATGGCCGTCGTGCATTTTTAACACTTGTAACTGCACAACAGTAGTGCTCTTCATTCGACATAACTGTTGCGTTTCAGTTAAGTTGACTTTCTTCAGCAGATGCTTAAGATTTACTGAAACAATTTTATGAGAAATATCTCAAATTTGAAAAAAATTTTATGTCGAAATGAAAATTAATTTGTTAGAGAAATACTTTTTATCCATGATAACTATCTTTTGTGAATGTTTTGATTGTGAAAAAAAATTATGCATTGCAAAAATATATTAATGTAAAATGAAGTAATTATTGTTAGAAAATCATTGAGTGTTTGCCTGAAAACATAGAATGGCTGTAGAATGCTTTGTGTAGCCAGGACTGCAAACTTTTTTTTAAAAAGTAATTGCAAGTTCATGGCTCACATTGTCACATAACTGCATCATTCTAAATGGCTATCATGCATTTTTAAATCTTTAACTACACATTAGTGCTCTTCATTCAATATAACTGTTGTTGCATTTCTGTTGAATTAACTATATTCAACAGATGCTTAAGATTTTCTGAAATCATTTGATGAGAAATCTTTCAAATTTTAAACAAAATGTATTTTACTTGCTTGTAAAGGATATTAGGTAGCTGGGTTAAAATGTATTTCTGTATCTTTTGTTAAATATTTTGGTTGTGAAAATTTTAAAAAATGTATTTTACTCGCTTGAAATAATGAATTGTAAAAGCACATTAATGTGAAATGTGTATCGATTGTAAATAGAAAGTCATGAATTTTAAATGCCTGGAAGCACAGAATGTTTGTAGAATGCATTGAGCAGCCATGACTGCAAACTTTTTTATTAAAAAAAGTAATTGCAAGTTCGTGTTTTTCAATGTTTCATAACAGCAACATTCTACGTGGCTGATGGTCATTTTTATAAACATGTTATCCAAAGTTTCTTACTACTGGCTTTGCAAATCGTGGCTGACTGGAAAAATATCAGGTGGTTATTAAACTATGGAGGATTTCACTGATTTTCCGTAGGTAACTCGTTAATCCAAACAAATCTTTTTTAAGTCCCTTTGCCAATGTAATGGACCAAAACTTCATTGTGGTTTTTATCCCGAGCAGCTGTTAGAAAAGATGCTTCTATCTTATATTGAGACATTGGATGAAGAGGGAATGCATTATGGAGACAAAAAGCGGTGAAGACTAATAGGAATCTGGCCTAGAGGAAATTTATCTATTGATTATAGGATACTTTTTGATCATATGTTTGCAATAGCATTAATGTTAAAAAAAAAAAAAAAAAAAAAAATGGAAAATCTGTTTTGTACTCCACTTACTAATTGCTATTCAACTTGGTATGACAATTAGACACCACCCTATTTTTAAATGAATCCTCAAAGATTCATAGAATATTAAGAATTGTATTATACTTTAAATCTTTCTACTTGTACTATTGTTTAACTCAATTTGTTTTCCAATTCTGTTCTTAAAATTAATATAGATTGTGTGTATATCATTTCTACTAACTTTTTTTATTCTTTTAAGATTTTTTATTTTTTTCTAAGAATTTTAAATATTATTCTTTTAAGAACAAGTATATGATTTATTCTTTTAAGAAGAATGAAATGTTAAAAAAAATAAATAAATAAATAAAGCATAAAAAACATTTTTCAAAAATACTAAGAATAAAAAAAAATATCGCATTTGCAGCTCCTTTTTATGATTAGCATTAATGTTGTTTTTTTTATCTCAATTTAAACGTCTGCTTTTCTTCCCATCTAAAACATTTATTTATTTCCAATCCAGATATTCTGAAAGTAAAAACTCGATTAAAGTTAATCCTAGTTTCCTGAGGATATCTTTAGATGTATTTAATGATTTAAATAATGTTAATATACATGCATGTTTACTTACTTATTATTAAAATTCCAACTTATTGTTAAGAGTTTCAATAATTATTTTTAATTTGAAAAAAATTTCTATCAAGTTTTATGCCAGTGAAAAATACTATGCAGATATTTTCAATTTAACAATCTGTTTTTGTTGATATTTCAAACTATTTTTTATTCCTATTTTTGCAGTTTAAAATTAATAACCTATATCTGCAATTTGTACTTGTTAAGATGCTGCATGATTTTAGCTTCAGATGTATATAATACACATTTATATATATGAAATATATTATATATATATATCTGAAGCAGCAATTCATTTCATTTATTTGTAATATGTCAAGCAATGTCATATGTTATTTAGCAATGTCATATGTTTGTTTTAATTAAAGTAACTTTTACATTTTCATCTTGAAACTTTTAATACAATTTTTACATTAAATATAATCTATAAGATTAAATTAATTATTTATCTAGTTGGAATTTATAAATACAGTAATTGTTTTAAAATGCAATTTTTTAATTAAAATGCAGTATTTCAAGTAAGATTGCTTTTCTGTTTTTTGGTTTTTTATGACATCAAATTATTATATACAGACGTTTAGTGGTTTGATTGATGAAAAAAGCTTTCACATATAACAATTAAAAAAATAACCGTAAATTTCATGTTTTTCTTAAAAATGGGTAAATGTAATGATGTAAAAGTTAACTTTTAATTTGTAGATAGCCGAAAGATTTTAGAAAATAAAGATTATTAAGTAGTAATATATAAATGAATCATTACAATTTCTATTTTACTTGCATGTTTCATGTAAAATTATTAATTTATTTTATACACCTTTATAATAAATTGCAAATATAATTAAATTGACTACCTTGTTTTTTTTAATAAATGTGTTAAGAACATTGTACTTTAATAAAAGAAATAGCATATTGTAGGAATCAATTTTAACATTTTCATCATTAAAAATGTATAGGTCTTCAAAAATTTTAGCTATCTGTTTTTCCTTTGGTCCTATTTCACTTTTCCATTTCATTTCTTGAATAAATCTTCTTTCCAGTGTCCCCTCCCCCCTTCTATATTGAGTTTTTATTACAGTTGAAATTTCTTTTTATAATGTATAAATGTATACTTTTTTTTTTAAATAAATATTTTCCATTAAAATAGAATTAAATTGAAAAAATAATAACCATATATTTAAATATATACTAAATAATTGAAGAATTTAAGTTTAAATAAATTTACTGTTTTGTTCTTCCTTTATCTTAGCATGGTTTTATTTGCTTAATTATTATTCTTTACACATTTTCACAATAAACCTCAATTTATTGAACTTCATATTACATGATTATTTAATAAGACATATCTGGAGTTCATTAAAAAAATATAATTCCTTTTCCTTCTGGCATTCTTGATTTTCTAAACTTTAAAGTTTTTACATTCAGTATTTTTTTAAAAATTTAGTATTATGTGTGATTGTAATAACTTTATCCATAATGATAATAAAATAAATAAACGTAGCTAAGTCATTAAGTATTATAAACATAAACAGATATATTTGATATCTTAATTAATTAGAATCCTTTTTTAAAAAAAATTAGAAAATGGAGAATTTTTAAAAATATTTTTTTATGTAAATAAGTAATTTAATCAATATTTTAAGAAGTTGCTCATAAATAAATCTGTAAAATACATAAATCCTTTTAATGATTGATGAGATTGCTACATGTAGGACTTATCTTTTAAAAATGTACTTAGTTTTTGTATAATTAATAATTCTACTTATTACATTTAAATTGGCATTTATTTTATCATATTTTGTACAATATTCATTTTTATTTCATTGAATTTCTGTTATAATAATATATTACTTCAATTTATAGAACTATTTGAAATCTTAAATTAATTATAAAAAAAAAAAAATTACCCAAACAAACATTCTTAAGCTTCATTTCCTTTCTCTGCACTCTTAAATTATGTCATGATTCTTTAAAATTAATTCAGATATTTTAAATCTCTGAAAGAGATTTAAAATAGTTATACATTATAAGAAATGCTCAGTTATACATTACAAGAAATGCTTATTTAAAAAAATATTGTTCTTTATAATCTGAATTGTTTAAATGTATGAACTAGCATAAAATTATATGTAAATAATAAGTAATTTAATCAATATTTTAAAAAGTTGCTCATAAATAAATCTGTAAAATACATTCCTTTTAATGATTGATGAGATTGCTATTTGCTTTGCATTGACATTTGATTTTTTGGTGGTACATTTGTATTATTTGGCTTAAGAAGATTAATATGTAAACAGTGATTACATCATTTAATGTAACATTCTGAAATTAATACATATTTGTATTCTCGAAGGCCTGTTATGGGAAAATGATTTACAAAAAACAATCAAAATGTGAAAAATATTATTTTCTAGTTGTCATTATCTTTGTTATAAAAAGGAAGGTGGGGGTCTCACACTTATGTAAACTGACCAAAAGCATAATATATATAGCTTTACATTTAATATACATGAATAACGCATATGTTCTTGAATTTGGAATATTATTCAGGGGGAAAATATTTTTTTCAGCAATTAAATCTTAAAATTTATTAAAGCAATATACACAATAAAAAAATTTCAAAATTATAGGATTATAATTTTGTACTTAGTTAAGATATTCAGACATCATTATTGGCAAAATTTGTTATATGAATGGAAATGAATTAAGCTTTAATAAATCATCATAGGAATATTAGAATGGATGGCCAGCGGGGGTGCTACAGCAGCTGGCAGAGTTGTGATGAAAGTGGTTACAACTGACACCGAGTTGTACCAGGCCTCCTGTTGAATTTTTCATTTTGTAAATGTTATTTCTTGATTAAGAGATAATGAAAAATGGAATAGATTTTCAGAACAATTCTCCAATTATTAAACTTGTCGAAGTAATTGCAAATGAGATGAAAATCTTAACTCGCCCGTATCTGATATATGTTCCCAGATCTATTTTCTAAATGACCAGTGATAATAATGCAGATAATCAGTTAGAACTTCAGTTAATTACTTCATTCTATCACAACGAAATGGGAATTTTACGGGCCACCTGGGATGCAGATCTCTAGTTACAATTCTGAGAAAAGAATAGGGATTTAATTTGTTCTACCATTTCAAAGTTCTTGCTAGGATTGCTTCCTTTGCATTAGGGCATTGGATCCAAACATCAGAGTTGGTTGTTATGAAGACAGGCGGGTTTCTGGTACTTGCCTTTATTATGCGTTTTTTATCCTGTCTAGACAGGGTTTTGCGAACTGAAACTGGCCGTTACAGAAAGATCGTGTGAGGGCGTGTGAAAGATCGTGTGAGGGCGTTTTTGTCGGTATACAGTTACAGAGTTCATTTCCCTTTCGGTGGCCGTTGGAGTCGTGAGTATACGTAGGAGGTGCGTACAATCGCTCTTTTTACAGATGTTTCCGTTATGTGTTTTGATTTGTATTATGTTTTTTATTTTTTATTAACATCATTAAATTAATTTCCTAACAATAAATTAATTTATTTATTTCAAATTTTTAAAACTGAGCATAATTAATAAAAATTTACTTATAATTTTAATTTTACTAATTTCTATTTGTTCATATAGAGGTTTCAATGATTTTTAATGGATTTTTTAAGGATTTATGAATGGGTATCGGGACGTCTGTATTAGCTTTCACACCCGAAGTTATACTTGACATTTTAGAAAGTGTGGGGGCGCTTGATTTGCTGGGATTTTCAGAAAGTGGAACAGCCGTCTGGACATTATCAGCCGGTGCAGGTGAAGCATTTGCGGCGGTGGTATTAAGTGGCGCAGGAATAGGCGGGGGAGTAGCCGGTTATTTACATTCATTGTCTGAAATTACCGGACCGATAAAAGATACTGACTTAAATTGGGTTAGGAAACTTTTAGAAAAAGTAAATACACTAGATTATTGGTTAAAATCAAACGGGGAAAATAATCCCTTAACTGTTCACAAACTGTTACAAGATGTCAAGAAAGGTTTGCAGAAAAAGACCCTTACAACAAAGGTTGGGTTGGGGTGTAATGGAGTCAATCGACAAAGAAGAAAAAATATTAAAAAGAAACGTATGGTTCGGAGGGAAAGACAAAGAAATATTAATCAAAAGACTAAAACTACCAAATGCAGATATCGTCGCGGAAGCAGAGGAAGCAAAATGTGTAAAACCAAATAAAGATTATTTTTGGACTTGGGAATTGTTTGCTACCGACATATATCGCCGCCCCACATCCAATAATGCTAAAAGTCCTTTTTTCTTTTCATACGCATTTCATCATGATGGTATAGCTATTGCTAAATTTAATACAGAGGGAAAAGAGCCGACAGTTGAAAGAGTTAAAGAATCATTTGACAACAGTGCGCATCACTGGGATAAAAAATTTCACCCATTTATTCAAAATCAATGGGTATACTCTACATACTGTGAAAGTTCTGTTGTAGCTTTACCGCCTGTTACTTGGTTGTCAAATCAATTCAGAATTACAACTGATGATTCGGGAATAGGTGTGTTATTGACTAAAGGGTACTTATACATAGGAGTTCATTTTTATTCAACAAGCAGCGGCGAAAATTACGAGGATTTCGGATTTAGGTTATTTTTCAGACTAAGAAAAATGCATGCCGATCAATCAGAACTTCTGCAAAAAATTATTGACACACAAATGGGTAGAATTACTCCACAAAATGAAACACACTACGGTGATCCTGGAACTTCTATAATGGTAGACCCTGAAGAAAATAGTGATTTCTGGGATAACTCGTTCCTTCGAACTGAGCATAGTTCAGAAATTTTGAAACGATTAAGGCCAAATGAAATTTCTTTAACTAGAGCACAGGATGAAATAAAAGTTTCTTCAAATCCTACAGAAAAAGATTCCTCATCACAACCCCCACCAGAAGTGCTTCCTCCGAATAGGTATACAGGTCGCGAATAAATAAAGATATATACATATTTCATTTTAAAAACCATTGAGCCTCTATTTATTTTATTTTCAGCGATGGAGTCTTACAGGAATAAATTCTTGGATGCAATTGAACTCATTGCAGAAATCTCTTATGTCATGTATAAGAAGTTGTCTAATCGTCAAAATGAGATGGGGGATCAAGTTGACGGAATTGCTAGTGAAAAGGATATGTTCATGGACGCATCTAGAGAATTTTTACTGCATCTATATCTGAACGATGAAGAAGTTGATGAATATAACGTAAGACGCAAGCAATGTTGGGAGGATGAAGATCCGATTAAATGTAAAAAAAATTTAGATGACGAATTTAAGAAAAGAGTATCTGAAAGGATGAGATCCCGTACCAATATTTCAGATTTAACTAAAGAAATGTATAAGGCAACCATTTCCTCTGTGTTGTATATTATCAATAATTTTTCGAAACATACTGGTCTTCCGGACGTGCAATGCAAAAATGATTTTAAGCAGCAATGTACTTGGATTCGCATTCCAGACGTATTAGATTGCGACTACATAAATCTCGGAAATCCAGACTCAGTTCCAGGTCATCAACCACACCTATCTAATGAAGTCAATGATGAATCTAATACTTTTCCGGTTCTGGACTCAATACCTGTAGAAACTATGGTTGTAAACGAGATAAAAAAAGTAACTGAATACGAATAAGCATGTATATATATTTCATTGAATTTTTTATGTGTACTTCTAGTCAAATAAAATTTGTAACTTAACAATAAACAATTATTAAAACTGTAAAATTGGATTGTTATTTATATAATAATACATTGTCATTATCGGGAAATCCTAAAAGATACCCTCAACTAAAGCTAGAATAAATCTAGACAGTCGTAGAGGATAACCATTGGGACTTATCCCTTTATTGTATACAAAAAGTAAAATAATACAAAATAATACAAAATATAAAGCCAAATAATTGAGAATAACAATTTTAAAATATTGAAAAAATTTGAATATAATACAAAATAATACAAAATAAGTACAAAATATAAAGCCAAATAATTGAGAATAACAATTTTAAAATATTGAAAAAATTTGAATGAATAACAATTTTCAAATATTGAAACAAAATTTCATTTGAATTTAATTGAGAATAACAATTTTAAAATATTGAAAAAATTTGAATGAATAACAATTTTCAAATATTGAAACAAAATTTCTGTTCATTTATTCCTTGCTTTATATGAAAATTCATGATTTAAATAAAGACAATAGAAAAATACATGTTATATTCAAAATGCAAAAAATAAAATCATTAATAAATTCATGTTAATCATTTGAATGAAATAAATTCATTAATAAAATTTTTTACACATTTCACATTCAAAATAAAATCAAAATCATTAATAAAAATAAAAATAATCATTAATAAATGCAAAAAATAAAATCATTAATAAAATTTTTTACACATTTCACATTTGGAAACGTGTTCTTCTTTCCATTTGTATTTAAAGTCATTAATTTCCTTAAAAAAAAAAGGACTCGGCAGGAATTAAATTCCACATCACTAAGACAATGAACAAAACGTTACAATCCATTTTATATTCATGTCCTTTGAGATCAAAGTTTTGTAATTGAAACTCTCTAACTCTTACATGGAGATTGCCAGGAAGAGGCAAGTTCGATGTTATTATTCCTGCAGGAAATTTTTGCAGAATTGGTTGCATATTCTTTTTTTCCCAGAAGAACAGGAACACGGCCGTCCAGGTGATCCCTTAACTCGTCCAAATTTTTAAATCCTTTATTAGAAACGTCGTCGAATAAAATAAACCTCTGGTTAATAGCTTCTCCCAGAAAAAACCAATGCGTCCATATTCTACGTTACAGTTTATTGACGTTCCAGTAAACAGGAAAGAAAAGAATATGCAATAGAGGTTTTCCCGCAATTGAATTCTCCAATTAAAGCTGTGTACCGTTGTTTTGGTTCACCACAATTATAACTTTCTAATATGTGATGAAACATATTAAAATATTTTTTTTTTATGTCCGGATTGTTACATATCACGTTTTTAAAAAAAAGTGCATTTGACACAGCATCACACAATTCACTTTTATCAATTAAGTCATTACATAGTTCAAGAGTTTTTGATTCCAAAATTTCTATATTGGATACCATTTTGCAGGACATGAATTGTTCTGCCTTTACAACTTCGACAGCATTTTTAGCGAGTCTTTTTCGATCAGAAATTTGAACATACTTCTTTGCATTTTCAAAATGTAATTCATGATCTTCTTTGTGATCAGGTGTTACATTTTGAAAAGGACATTTCATATAAGAAAAATGGGAATATGATGACATCAGCTCATATACATTTGAAATTTCTTTTTTTTTTTTTGGCATATTCGGCAAAAATAAAATTATTAAAGCTTTTATCGTCTGCTGATTTGTCTTTTTTTTTAAAATCCCCAAATTCATACAAAGGTTTGTCACAATTTTCAATTAGAACACTTTGTAATTTGCCATATCTAATGGAAAAATGTAGTTTAAAATTGTCAATTTTTGACCTTACAGCCTTACGTATATCAAAATATCTGTACTCAGTACTTAACAAAATGGAAACAATAGTTACATTTAAATGACTATATATACTGATATGATCCCATGGTAAAAATCCTACTACAAATGCAGTTTTTACAAAGGATTTATTAGGAAGACAAATAAGAATTTGCTTACCTGCCCGCCGGCATGATTCACTTCTGAAAATTTTTTTCAAAAAATCAGGAAACTCGTAATTTTTTTTGGGAGATATTTTAAAAAATTCCTCCGAATAGGCCGTATTATCTGCATATGAATCCTCCCCCCCATCAATCAATTCTCCTTCACTGTCGCTACTTTTATCTTGACTGCAACCTGGTCTAAGATTTTTATATAATTGCCAAATTTCTTCTAACTCTTTTAATTGCTCCGCTAAAAATTCTCTTCGTGGATTATTAATGTTGTTTTTCGGGTTCAAAGAAATAGACCGTTTTTTAACTAAACTACTTAATTCTTTATAAGTCAGTTCGGTTATGTTGCAGCCTAGAAGTCTGCACAATTCATTTATACACTTTTTAATGTTATCGATTTCTTTTTCGTTATCCGTTGAATTATTATTATCCTCCATTTTTTCAGCGGTTTCTGGATTATCGCATTCTTCAGAACTACTATCGCAACTTTGTTTGAAAATTTTATATATTGTCCAGGCCGAATTCAATCTTTTTAACTTATTTTCCAAAAAAAGTTTTTCTGGATTACAATTGTTTTTATCTGGATGCCACGACAAAATATTTTTTTTCACTATTTTTTTTAACTCCGCAAAATTTAACTCACCAATATTTAAGTTTAACAGACTCCCTAATTCATTACATGCCTCTTCATAATCTTCTGAAAAAATATCTTGTGAATCCATGATGCAGGCAGGCAGGAGCAAATATTCCGGGAACAAATTAAAGCAAGGAACAAATGAACAGAAATTTTGTTTAATTAGTTAGCGGAAACCCGCTTATGTACCTACAAAGCGCGCCAAGAACAGCGCGCCAAACGTTTTCTTCCTATTCTTTTAAATTTATAGAAGTAACAGGCACTTTAGGTACTTGTTACTTACTCACACTAAGAAGTAGAGAATAGAAGAGGTCAAGGTCACAGTTTTCTGTTTCCCCTGCTCGCGCGAAAGAAGAACCGCGAGGGGAAAATGACGTCACCAGGCATCCGGTGTGCTCGCGCGAAGGTCATTTACCTTCCTTGCTGCGTTTTTTATCCTTCTTGCGTTTTTTATCCTGTCTAGACAGGGTTTTGCGAACTGAAACTGGCCGTTACAGAAAGATCGTGTGAGGGCGTTTTTGTCGGTATACAGTTACAAGTAGTATTACCGTGCTAATAACTGGACCACTTGCTACGTGTCCTACGCGTGCTACGTCCGTAGCTCATCAATAACTCGTTCTCCTCGAAGGTGTGCTACGTGTGTAAGGCGCGTAGCGCATCAAGAACTCGTTCGCTTGTAGGGTGTGCTACGTGTGTAAGGCGCGTAGCGCATCAAGAACTCGTTCGCTTGTAGGGTGTGCTACGTGTGTAAGGCGCGTAGCGCATCAAGAACTCGTTCGCTTGTAGGGTGTGCTATGTGTGTAACGCGTTAAGAACTCGTTCGCTTGTAAGGTGTGCTATGTGTGTAACGCGTTAAGAACTCGTACGCTTCGAAGACATGTTATATGTGTAAGACGAGTAGAACGTCAAGATCTCGTATGTCTCAAAGATGTGTTAACATCTTTCGCAGAGACTGACTATAAGAACATTTTCGAACTGCGAAAGTCTAAAACTGTTCATCCTTAACAGCGAACGGATGTTAAAGATTTATTTTACCATCACGTCTTTGAAATCATTCAGTTGTTAACACAACTTAAAAAGGGTTTAGTTATTAGCATGATAATGTTCCCGATCGCTTTTTGCTTTCAACAATTTTGATGTAAGATTTAAAATAGTTGTATATTTGAATCATTTAGCCTGTAAGATGTCCCAACATCATATATGAAATTATAAATGTACATATGATGCTGTTGGAACAACCTACAAGCCTCCAAAACGGAAACCTGTAAAAGAGTAATTCATTTATGTTAAAATTTGACATTAAAAATTCAAAAATATAAAATTATTCCGACATCGACTAGGGCTTTTGTTCCCAAGTTCGGAATTTTATGTCGTATAGAAATTCAACTGAAATGTTTATTAAATAACATAACAATCTGTTTCCGACATCGACTCAGGCTTTTGTTCCCAAGTTCGGAATTTTCATGTCATCATATAGAAATTCAACTGAAATGTATAATAAATAGGACAATCTATTTCCGACATCGACTCAGGCTTTTGTTAGTTCGGAATTTTATGTCATATAGAAATTCAACTGAAATGTATCATAAATAGCATGACAATCTGTTTCCGACATCGACTCTGGCTTTTGTTCCCAAGTTCGGAATTTTATGTCATCACATATAAATTCAACTGAAATGTATCATAAATAGCATGACAATCTGTTTTCCGACATCGACTCAGGCCTTTGTTCCCAAGTTCGGAATTTTATGTCGTATAGAAATTCAACTGAAATGTATAATAAATAACATGACAATCTGTTTCCGACATCGACTCAGGCTTTTGTTCCCAAGTTCGGAATTTTATGTCATCATATAGAAATTCAACTGAAATGTATCATAAATAGCATGACAATCTGTTTCCGACATCGGCTCAGGCTTTTGTTCCCAAGTTCGGAATTTTATGTCATCATATAGAAATTCAACTGAAATGTATCATAAATAGCATGACAATCTGTTTTCCGACATCGACTCAGGCCTTTGTTCCCAAGTTCGGAATTTTATGTCACAAGTTCGGATTTTTTTTTTTTTTTTTTTTTTTTTTTCAAAATTTTAAAGCATACAATTGTAATAAAATCATTTCGTTATTCCATGAGATTGGGGCTGATTTCGCAGCCTGAAGAAGCACTACCCACAATAATTAAAATATCAAACACAATAATTATTATGCGCAGTGTTCTTCAGGCCTCCAGGAGGTACCTGATCTTTATTTACAAAATACAAAAATACAATAAGGAATCACAAACCATTCAGATCAGCAGAAAGTACACATTCGCAAAGAAAAATATTATATGCTATACAGAATATTGTGATACATAAAAAAGATATATATGCTATACAGAATATTGTCATATTAAATTATATTGTGGTACATAAAAAGATATTGATTTATTTTATATTGATTAGAATATAATATTTAAACAACATCGCTTTCAATTAAAAAATGTCCATACGATAGAGAATTAATTCCATCGTCCGATAGATACTTTTTATCATAATATGCTGATAAACCTATTTTATTTTGTATTACAGTATGCAATTCATGTTTTTTTGAAATTATAGAACATTGCTTTTGTCTTGAAAAAGTTTCTTCTTGTAAAATTTTTCTATAATTTTCTAACGTAAA
This sequence comes from Caerostris darwini, assembly GCA_021605075.1. NCBI lineage: Eukaryota > Metazoa > Arthropoda > Arachnida > Araneae > Araneidae > Caerostris > Caerostris darwini. The sequence goes on from BPLQ01007543.1 coordinate 13,214, forward strand.
ATTTTTCAAAGCAGATTTTTTTTTATCCCTTTAGCTGTTTTTTACAATCGACCCCAAAAGAATATGCGTACATTTTAGATTTTAAACCAACGAATTCTCTTATTGGTTCGATGGTTTCACTTTTCAAATATCCTAGTTTTCCTTTTGTTTGAGTCATCATATAAGAAATGGTTTTTCGGATAATTGCTGAAGTCAAATATATTGTCTAAAGTGTTTTTCATGTCTAAAAATATGTCCCTAGTTTGAATCGAAAGATACAACGAGTCTGTGTCCATGTAAAGAAGTTCACTTTTTTTCTCCATACGACGCCTTAAAGTTACGATAGTATAATTTGTACATATGCAATTTTGAAAGCTCGAGAATGCAAAAATCCGCCATAAATTGGCTTATCGAGAAGTAAGTTAGGTTTTCGCATTTTAAAAATTGTTAATGTCTCGTTAATTGGTTCAAAATACTCTAACAGAGGACTCGAAA
>BPLQ01007546.1:0-19094 GCA_021605075.1 Caerostris darwini
AGTTTCCTAATACGTTAAACCACAAGAGTAGAAAATTTAGCTGGCTTGATTTTATACAGTAAAAGGGCCGTAAGCATTGTAATTGTTTTGCAGTACATCAATGGACATAGTGTTCTATTTATATTTATACTGCTAGTGCACCACACCACATCACAGTGTCTAGAGCTGAATTGCCCTTTTACAATTTGGGAATGATGTTGGTGAGAAGTCTGATTGGGCTCTGTGACTCTCTACGGTCATATGAGAACGGGACCTACCACTTAAAATGAATTCGGAACTGCTACAAATATCCACGATACCTCCAGGACTTTAACCCGAAACCTGTGGTACCAAGCGTGACAGCCATCAGGTCCCGTATTTATATATAATACGAACAGTAAAGGAGGACTTTTGGGGATAATGATTCCACGTTTATGTGTTTTGCACTTATAAACTGTAATAGTAACTTTATAAAGCCATAATAAGAATAGTTTTTAAGATTAATTTTAACAATAAAAACCATTGATTTTTTTAATTTCGTTTATCTTTGCTTATGTATAATGAATAATAGCTTTGAAAATAGCTATAATCTATTATACTTCATTTAATAAACTATTTCTTTCCATATCTGCCAAATAAGCATTGATTGCGAAACGGTTGTAAAATGTGATATATAATAGAAACACCTTTTAACATTCCTCACTTTCCAGTATTCTTTTATTATCTTTGACTGTATTTACGTGCCATTTGCAATAATGAGTAGATCTAAATGTACGGATGAGTTAAGCTTTGAATACTATTAATATCTGGCATCCATATTTTTTTTAAATTATATTTTCATTGTTAAACTATTTCGTTCCATATACGCCAAACAAGCAATGATTACGAAACGGTTCTAAAATGCTATTTATAATACAAACACATCTCAATATTTCTGTATTGTTTATTATAGTAGTAGTTTATGTGCCAGTAGCAATACTGAGTAGCTTAAGTTCTATAGTTGAGTTAAATGTGAGTACTGATAATATCTGACATTATTTTTTTTCTACTTTATTTCTTTTAATAGACAATTTATTTTTCATATGCTCTGAACAAGCATTGATTGCGAAACCGCTCTAAAACGCAATTTATAATAGAAACACCTCTCAATGTCCCAAATTTATGAATCTATTATCAATTCAAATTCCACACTGGCAATTTGTACGGCTTTAGCATCTCTCATATTTTGGATAATGTAATCCTCCCTTTCCCATCAGTGAGTTCTACTTCAGATCCATGAAATGCTAATGCGAAAATGGACTTGTCAACAATGGTGGGCAACCCATGTTACCATGCACACTAATCTCTTGAATCGGACAAGCTGGACAGTTAGGGCCGAAATCATCGGGGCGAATTGATAGGAAATCTGATTTGAATACAGGGCCTGAAGAGGGGTATGAGTGCTCCACACCAGAGCAGATAACGAACATTTCAGAATAAATTACTCGAGATTGATGGATGGTGGTTCACCTTCACGGTGGGCTGTTCTCTCCACAAATGTTCGTTCGTCAACTGTTCTGGAAGTTGATGAATAATTGCAGCTACCGGCCTCTTTCGCCTTGATGATTCAGAGACATGGATTATTTAATTCTGGGGATATAAGTCATTAATTTAGTTTAATTGCTTCAATGGTGGAATTTGTTTGAGAAATCTAATATGAAAATTTTCGGTATTTAACATAGCCATTTGCCATAAGTAAAGTTTAGCTGGCTCGATTTTATACAATAAAATAGCCGTAAACATTGTAATTCTTTTGAAGTACATCATTGTCTATTGATGTTTTTATAGTGTTATGCCATCGTCGTATTATCGTATTATAGTTGTATATGCCACGAACAGAAAATCTACGGCAGTGACGATAAGGCCTTTAGGGATAACGATTCCACGATTATGTGTGTTACAATTATAAGCTGTAATAGTAATTTATAAAGTCATAATAAGAATACTTCTTAAGACTAGCATTAATATTAAAAAAGCCTTGATTTTTTTATTCCATTTCTCTGTCATACTATAAAGTTAAAGCATAACAGTAAAAATGGCTTGATTTTATACGACAAAATGGCCGTAAGCAGTGTAATTTTTTTGAAATACTCTATAGACATCATGTTTCATTTATATATGCCTTGAACAGAACCTTAAAAACATCAATGAAGGGAGGACTTTTAGGGGCAATGGTTCCGCGTTTATGAGTGTTATAGTTATAAGATGTAATAGTAATTTTATAAAGCCACAATAAAAATAGTTCTTAAGATTAATACTAATAATAAAAAGCCTTAACTTTTTTTATTTTATTTCTCTGCCATATTATAAAAATAAAGCATAAGATAAAAATTAATTTGGCTTGATTTTATACAATAAAATGGCTGTATGCATTGCAATTCTTTTGCAATCCATCAATAACCACAAACAGAACCATGACAGCAATGAAAGGAGGACTTTTAGGGTTAACGATTCCACTTTTATGCGTTATATGTTATGCAGTTATAATCTGTAATAATAATTTTATAAAGCTACAGTAAGAATAGTCCTTAGGATTACTTTTAATAATAAAAGACCTTGGATTTTTTTTATTTCGTTTCTCTTAGATTCTGTATGGTATAGATTAGATTTTTAAATAGCTACAATCTTAATGAAGTATTTTTAAAAAAAATAATGAGTCTGATTACAAAAAGAAATGAAGACTGTTTGATTCATGTCTTTTACAATAAGGATTTCCCGTGTGGATACAGTAGGATAGAATAGCCCCACTGTATCCCATACATGTCGTAAAAGGCGACTAAAATGGATATCCTGTTCCCAGGTATCTAACCGAGTGGGGTAAAGTTAGACACGGGTGGCCTATGTCTTTGTGGCGTAATGTCAAGGATAAAAGCTGCATTTTTTACCTTTCATCAACGGGTCCAGATGAAGTTATCGATGAAGTGGGATAAGAAATAACAACACAATAGGGGTATCAACAAAATTGTTTAGCGTAATTATAAATATGTGTGGAACCTGATGGCCGACTAGCGCTCTGGCGGTCGGTGCCACAGATTTCGATTTCGAGTCCCGGAAGTGCCGTGGATGTTTATAGTAATTTAAAATTCACATTTAAACTGTAGGTCCCAGTCTATTATGACAGTAGAGCATTTGGCGCAAGGCTGACAACCCTGGCCCGTAAAAAGAAATCGTCTCATGTTTGGCAATTTACCAGTAGGCAGGCGGCCTTAATTCACCAGGGAGCTGTTACGCCACTGAAAAAAATCGATTTGGTTTGTCTCTCTACAGTCATTTTATTCCCATGTTAGTCTAATTAAACCGGGGACCTACAGTTTAAAGGGGATTCTGAACCACTAACAGACATACATAGCAAGCCAGGATTCGAACTTGAAACCTTATAACCAGAGCCTATCCAGTTGGCCATCAGGCCTCTTACTGAATAAGAATAGAACAATATGCCATATAGTTTCAGTCAGTTACTAAATATGGTTAGGCAATTAAACCATGCATAATTAGAAATAAAAAATTACAGTTACAATTTTTATCTAACTAATACAATTTAAAATGGGACTATAATGGCATTTTCGTAACATGCTTTGCCATGATAATTTTTTTTTTCCGTTCAGGTTTTTTTTTTTTATAATATACAAATGAAGATAATTTGTGTTAAAAAAAATCATGATGTGGATAAAGTAAAACATAACCAATGTTATACCATAACCAGTGATATACCTTAAGCAGTTATGTACCATGTGCCATTTTCATTAATGCTTATAAATTCACCATACTTTTTTTCCAGTTGTTTGGAAAAAATATAATCAAGTGGCTATTATTTTTATTGCTATGCATATAAACTAATATTCTATGATTTAAATTTATCGAATCTTAATCCCGAACAATAAATAAAACTTTTACGAATATACGTCCAAAATATCACATAAAAGATATTTACTGGATGTAAAAAGGCAACAGTATCAATATGGTAACCATGGTGACGAATATACTTCAAAATGAAACTTTATTTACCGTGCAAAGTACTTCTATAGATTATTCAGCTTTTCTTTTTTTTTCTTTTTATTCTTTGTGAGTTAAGCCTCTTTCATAAAAGCGGTTTTAAACTTTTTGGGGAACAGAAGAATTTTCTGAAGATTTAACTCGAGAAAAAGATGAAGAATGCCTTTCAATTGAGCACAAAACGAAGTAAATAAGTAGAGCTAGATTCCGTTTTTATCTCTTCAAAACGTCGAATAGTTTGACGTTTTATGTCGAAGAAATATATAAGCACTTTAAGTTTAGATATTTGAAAAATATTGTTTGACAATGGTCGATGTGAAATATCGTTTTGAGTTCCATAAAAAATAGTTGAAATTATTTTTTCAATTCGAATAGTTTTAAATAACTGTAACTGTCTTAAACAAATGTGCTTCATCAATTTATTCAATTTTTCAATACAAAAAAAGTGTTAGTTATTTCATTTAATTAATTAATTTTTTTAAAGTTTATTTTAAAATAAAATTTCTAAAACATTGAAATAATGGTTAAATCGCCCAATCAACTAGGCCGTTGAATTCGGCGATTTTTTTTGGTTCGCCAACCGACCGATAACATGCCAAATGTGGTAGTCCACGCTTCTTTTACTGTTTGCAACTCTCATTGCATTTTGCCACGTTATTTATTATTTGACCGATTCAATAGTAAAAATATTAATTAGATGTTAACATACTAAATATTTCATCTCGTGTCAAAAGCAGAATTTTCTTTTTAGCTGTTTCATATTATTTAAATAAATGCCCATATTTCAAAATAGGGGCCTTTGAGATTTGGCGATGCTTTTGTGGCGCCAACTGTCGCGTACTAGAGCGAAATTGTATACATTTGTATAATTGTATAATTGTATATCCAGTATAATTGTATGTATAATTGTATATCCAGAGTTTCCTGTCCAAAATACTACTTCTACTTTCATTTGAAAACGAGAATTGCCCCATATAGTATAATGTAAAAATTGATGTTAATAAAATGTGTTCGTTGTGAAAATGAGAGTTATTTTTCTTTTGAAAGAGTAGAAATATCTTTGAAGTAATTAAGATATTATTTAAACTTATTTTGAATGTGTTCACTAGCGATAAAAGATCCCTTCTAATTTTACGAGTCAAAAGAATCTGATGTTCTAGCGTTTTAGTAATTTGAAGTTAGTTTTGGTTTTTGTATTTCTGAATGCTGGTACAGCATAACTAATGGCGTCCGCGACAGGATTTGTATAATTGGATGTGGATAATAAGTGAGAAAAAGGCAAGTGAATTTTGAATTTGAGTTTTAATTTAAGTAATTTATTGTACTTTGAATTTGTTTAAGAACCTTTGAACTTTTAAAAATGGAAAATTTTAAAAAGAAAAGAACTGTTGCACGTTCTGCATTTACACGTTTATATAACGCTATTAATGATGTAATTTCTGAAGATGGTGCCAATTTAACGGACAATTTTGATTTATTGGCCGATTTTGACCTACTTGGCGAAAAATACAACGAACTTTGTGTATTGAATGAGGAAATTATGAATTTAATGTTGCTTGAAACAGAAATGAATCCAGCCGACTTGGATGCTGAAACTTTTGCTGCAGATGAATATAATAAGAAATTTAAAAGAATCAACATTATTTTTAGAAGCAAAAGTAATAACCGTGAAGAAAGTGATAACTCTAGTTCTGTCCAGAGTATTTCTAAAAGAAAATTTAAGTTGCCGTTATTGGAACTAAAAAAGTTTGGTGGTGAAATCAAAGACTGGTTGCCATTTTGGGGTCAGTTTAGTAAAATTGATAGTGACCCAAATATTGACGAGGCTGATAAGCTTCAATATTTGATACAAGCTACATTGCCTTCGACTAGAGCTGAGTTAGTTGAAAGTTTCCCCACCTCAAAAGGAAAATTATCATAAAGCACAGACTCTTTAAATCACGTTTTGGACAAGATGATTTACTTGTAGTTCTCCGAGCCTGGCAAAGGAATAACAGTTTCAATGATAAAAAGAAGAATCTCGACTTGAAAATTTAATGCAGTTTTGAAAACGAAGTAGAAGGAGAAGAACGAATCAATCTGGCCATGAAAGGTTTTTCAGTTAAGGACAATCCTAAAATTTACTCTTTGAAAAACCTATGCACACTGCTGCCGGGCTTTTGCTGGAAGTCAAAGTTCTTCTAACTGTGCCTTTGCAACGAAAAGAATCATGAAAGTAAAAAATTGCAAACTTGTTTTGAATTTAGATTTACAAGAAAAAAACAACTTTGCTAGCCCAGAAGAAATGCTGTTATCGATGTTTCAAGACTGGACACATGGTAAGGCAGTGTACAAACAAAATTAAATGTTCCCAGTGTCAAAGAAGACATTATAATGTTATGTGCCCTGAACTGAAGCCGGTTGTATCCACTGGTTCCGATAAACTAGTCGACAAAGCTGTAGAAAACTCAAATGGAAAATTCAACACCTTGGCGAATCCAACTTGTTCAGCGGATGTTCTTCTGCAAACTTTAGTAGTATATCTTTACGGTAATGATGGCAGTTTTCCTGTGAGAGCGTTAATTGACACAGGTAGCCAAAAATCTTACATAACTAAGGAAGCTGTTTCTAAAATGAGTTATGAACCAATTAGAGCTGAAGATATGATCCACAATCTTTTTGGTGGTGTAGAAAGTAAACAGAAGCATCATTTGTACAAAGTATATGCAAGCAGTTTCCAAAAGGACTATCACTGTTCTTTCGAAGCATATGATCAAGAGAAAATATGTATTGATATACCAACAGCGATTTCTGGACCTTGGACTAAAGAGATTGAAAAAAAGGGAATATTTCTTAGCGACAAAGAAGCCTGTCTCGATTATTCAGCGTCTTCAGTGCATTTGTTGATAGGTGCTGATATAGCTGGTAAACTTTTTACTGGAAAAATCGTGAATTTATCTTGCGGATTAGTGGCAATGGAAACACTACTTGGATGGTCTCTTATGGGAAAATTAGAAAATGAAGTGAAAAATGACAGCTATATGACAGTATTGTCTTTACATGTGAACAACAAAAGCATTAGTGATCTTTGGAGTTTGGACACTCTTGGAATATTGGATACTGCAGATAAACAAAGTCAAATGGAAATTGAGAAAGAAACCGAAAAGCTGTTTTTGAATTCTGTTAAACAAAATGAAGATGGTAGATATGTTGTTTCACTACCATGGTTAGAAGATCACCCTGTTCTACCTTCTAACAAAGGTCTTTCTGAGAAAAGATTGAAAAATACTGTTGATAGAATTAAAAATCTTGGCATTCTACGGGACTATGAAAATGTTTTTGAAGATTGGAAGAAGGAAGGTATTGTTGAAGAGTTAAATAGTGAAGATCTCATGGATTCTAAGTGTCACTATCTTCCTCATCGACCTGTCATAAAAGACAATTCAACAACAAAGATAAGACCTGTCTTCGATGGTTCTGCAAAATTGAAAGGAAGTCCATCCTTAAATGACTGCCTAGTAACAGGTCCAAACCTTGTGGAACTTATTCCATCCTCATAAATAGGTTTCGTATTGAAAAGTATGGTGTGATCGCCGATATACGCAAAGCTTTTCTACAGATTCGGCTGAATGACAGTGACAAGGATTATCTGCGATTTCTTTGGTGGCAAGATGGAGATCCAAATCTTGTCAAGATCTACAGACATTGCCGTGTAGTGTTTGGGATAAAATCAAGTCCATTCCTTTTAGGGGCGACATTGAATCACCTATTAGATGGAGCTCCTGATTGCTACAAGATGACAGCTCAACACCTACAGAAATCTATGTATGTTGATAATTGTGTGGCTAGTGTTAAAAGCGAGGCTGACTTGACAAAGTTTATAAATGAATCCAGAGAAATCATGGCTCTCGGAAAATTTGAGTTACGTGGCTGGCAACACAATTCTTTTGAGTCCTTAAGAGACAATTGTAATGAATCCCAAAATGCTTCTCCTATCTTACAAGACATTCCAGTTCTTGGTCTTCTTTGGAACATTGAAAGAGACACGTTAAAAATTGATGTCAGAAATGACACGCAGAGTGAATCTGTAAAAGTGACAAAGAGATATATTCTCTCAAAATGTCACAAAATATTTGACCCTATTGGAATTACTGCCCCCATAACTTTAATTCCAAAAATATTGCTCCAAGAAACGTGGAAAATTAAGGCTAATTGGGATGATATTCTTCCAGAAGAAATTGCTCATAAATTTGAAAAATGGGACAGACAGTTACATCAGTTAAACAAACTAGAAATACCAAGATGGATTCAGGGGCATAAGAACTCAAAACATAGTTTACATGTATTTTGCGATGCTAGTCAACAAGCCTATGCTACTTGCATTTTTTAAGATCTGTGAACCAACAAGGAGTTACTTGTCATTTAGTAGCAGCAAGATCACGAGTAGCACCTCTAAAAAGTATTTCCATTTCCAGATTGGAGCTATTGGGTTGTTGCATCGGCTTGAGGCTTGCCAAAACTATTTGCACTGATTTAGAAGAACTTGGTGGTATACCTGTTTATTACTGGTCAGATTCGATGAACTGTTTATACTGGATTAAAAATGGTGAACAATGGGCAACGTTTGTGATGAATCGAGTCAAGGAAATTAGATCGGGCAGTGAACCTCTTCAGTGGAATTATGTACCTGGAAATCTAAACCCAGCGGACTTACCTTCGAGAGGCTGTTCAGTTAATACTTTGATAGCTCGAAGATGGTGGGAAGGTCCAGCCTGGTTAACAGAGGAAGAAGAATTGTGGCCCATATCTAATTTATACCCTGACAAGAATGTCGTCAATGCAGAAAAAAAAAAAAATCAGTTGTGACTTCCCTGTTTGTGTCAGATTACGTTAGGGAATTCTTAATAAGATTTTCGTCATTTGAGAAGCTGATACGAGTTACTGCATGGATGATCAGGTTTTGCAGAAACAGTAAACTAGAAAAATCTTGTCGTGTAACAGACATACTTACTCCTGACGAACTGAAAGAAGCAGAAAAAAGAATCCTGTTGATTGTCCAAAGGACATCATTTGTTTCCGGTAAGAACGAAGGCCTAAAAAATATCCCATATGTTGTTGACCAAAATGGACTATTAAGAATGAAAACCAGGTTAACATTTCGAGAAGATACTCAAGATTTCAAGTTTCCAGTGATTCTTCCTTCAGATCATCCTGTTGTTACAAGTTTGATTATATCTAAACACAAAGAACTTTTGCACTGTGGTATTCAGACGTTAATTGCAAGTCTTCGAGAAAAATATTGGATTTTGAAGGCGAGGAAAACAATTAGAAAGGTTTTACGTAAATGTGTTATTTGCAAAAGATTCAATGCCAGACATATGGAAGTAATGTTTGCTCCTCTGCCTGAAGATCGAATCAAGGATGCTTCTTGTTTTGAAGTCACTGGAATAGATTTGGCTGGACCAGTCTTCTTGAGAGATGGAAGCAAATCATGGATAGTTTTATTTACCTGTTCAGTATTCCGGGCTGTGCATCTGGAACTTGTCTCTTCTATGTCTACTGATAAATTTTTACTTGCATTAAGAAGATTTATAGCTCGGCGAGGCAGACCGGCTATCATTTATACAGATAACGGTAAAAACTTCGTGGGAACCGAACACCTTCTAAAAGGCTTAACTGGGATCAAGTTGTTACTGATGGAGCTGTAAGTAGAATCATCTGGAAATTTATACCTCCATCTTCTCCCTGGTGGGGAGGATGGTGGGAACGTCTTATCGCTCTTGTTAAAGATCTTCTTAAAAGAGTATTGGGTAAAGCAAGCTTGAAGTACGAAGAGTTAAATTCCCTATTGTGTGAATGTGAAAGCATTATTAACTCCAGGCCTATCACATACGTGTCAGATGACAATGAGCTTGAACCCTTAACACCGTCTATGTTTATGAGAGACTTAATGGAATGTGGTGTACCCGATCTTGACAATTTGGAATCTACCAGTCTTCAAAAGAGACACATGTATCGGTTGAAACTTCGTGAAGATCTACGTAAACGTTTCAGACTGGAGTATCTAGGTCATTTGAGACAAAATACGAATAAAATTAGAAAAGCTGATGGCATTAAGGTGGGAGAAATAGTTCTTATTGAAAATAAAAATCTAAAAAAGACTTTACTGGCCTTTAGGAAGAGTTATTGAGATTTTTCCAGGTAAAGATGGTGTTACACGTCTAGTGAAAGTGAAAACAGCTAGTGGTGAAAAATTACGTCCTGTGCAACGTCTGTATTCACTTGAGATAAATGCAGTTTCTTCGGAACCTCTTCGACATCGAGCATTGAAAGGTACAAGAAGACTTTCTCCATCTACGGAAAAAAATCTAAGAAATAAGATTGCTGATCCCGTGAAATCTAAAGTCGATAACCAACCTGTACTGAACCAGAAAACCAGATTAGGACGTGAGATTAAAACTGTCAAGAGACTTGATCTTTGATATCTTAATTTAGTTTTGAGTTCTGAATTTTCAAACTCAAAAGGTGGGAGTGTCGCGTACTAGAGCGAAATTGTATACAACTCAACTCCAGAGTTTCCTGTCCAAAATACTACTTCTACTTTCATTGAAAACGGAATTTCCCCGTATAGTATAATGTAAAAATTGATGTTAATAAAATGTGTTCGTTGTGAAAATGAGAGTTATTTTTCTTTTGAAAGAGTAGAAATATCTTTGAAGTAATTAAGATATTATTTAACCTTATTTTGAATGTGTTCACTAGCGATAAAAGATCCCTTCTAATTTTACGAGTCAAAAGAATCTGATGTTCTAGCGTTTTAGTAATTTGAAGTTAGTTTTGGTTTTTGTATTACTGAATGCTGGTACAACTTTTGGCGAAACAATTTTTGACGCAATCCCAGCCCCTATTCTGTGATTTTGCCGAATAAACATTTTATTTTATTTAAAAGAGAAGAATTTTCGTGAGAACATTTTGAATCGACAAATTGCTTTGAAGGATTTTCGACAAAAAACTTATTCATTCAAACTCTATTTTTTTTCTTTTTGATTGTGCTTGCTGCTTTGTATTATCTTCTTTTATACAATAACAAATGCCAGACATTACAAAAAATAAAACTAGTGTTTATCTTTCTTTGCGACGAAGCTAAAACAACAGTTAATTGTCTACAGAGTGATTCTTCATTGAAGAATGATTTATTTGTTTGATTTTTTTTATATTTATTTAAAAGTTTATAACAATAAACTGATAAAATTTTGTTTTGTCTATCCCCGTGTCGAATTAAAAAATCGGCGACTTGGTTGTATTGGCGACTTCCAGGCATTCGCGCCAAACAATGCAACTTGTTTCGGCGAATTCTTAATATAAGAAATATCAATTACAGTTACAGTTAATAATGCCTAATCTTAAACAACGGAAAAATAACATTAAATAGCAAAATAAACTTGCAATATCGAACGCAGATTTAATCAGTTCGATGCTATGATTGAATCTGTAGCTAAAATGACAGTGTTATATATATATTAATATATATATATTATAAGAAGTATTAACAGTTTTGCTTCTGCCGGATAAATGATTAATTAAGTAGTTTCGTTTTGGCAGCCTCGCTGCTGCTATTATTGGTTGTTTTGGGCTTTACGAGACGAGTACTCCCGTGTTCATATAGGGCGGCTCATTGCTCGGGCTCGCCGCTGCACTTATTACCAGCGACTATATTGAGCATCAGTTATATTGCTATATCTATTTGCGAAATATTCGATTAAACTTTCGCTCTCAGCTACTAAAAGAGAAGAATTTTCGTGAGTCAACACATTGAATCGACAAATTGCTTTGAAACACTTCAATGCGACAAGGAAACATTCATTATGTGTATTGATAGTTCAGGGCTGTGCTGATTTTGAATCTGTGCTGTCTAGGACTGCAATTCTATCACATTGTGTTTGGCTAATTTCTTCATTTCTACCGAACTGTTCTTTTTGATTCTTTCTCACTCTTAGTTTAGATAACTTCTTTTTCTCTTCTTCAGGCTCTTTCTTTCTTTTTCGTTTCGTATGGTTTCAAGTCGATTGTCTCAATTTGGATACCCTATGCTCAACTCAATAGGTTTCTTTATCCTCAGCTTAAAATATAAATTGATATGCTGTTAATTTCACATTTAAATGTGAATATCATTTTATTTCTCTAAATAATTTAAAATTTGTACCAAAAAAGACTTAAATTAAGAAGTTCGCAAAACATTTAAAAATCTATGTAATATATAATATTTTATTATATTTTTCTTTGGGATTAGAAGTTTCATTTATCAAAGGATTCATTTAATTATTTAATTAAATTGGGTTAGAATAATGAATAATTATCTAATTTTGAGGAATCACTATAATATATAACTAGCAAATGTCATTAAACTTAATAAATTAGATAACTAACAAATGTTTCAATTTATAACTATCAAATTTAAATTCTATTCTTATAACTGATAGGTAGTTTATAAAGTATGGCATTTCAAAAAACTGTTCAAAGATCATTTTGGTATTATAAAAATTAAATAATATTTAAAAACAGTATTAAGCCATGCATATTATTTACATAATTAATTAAAATAAAAAAAAAATATGCTTTTATTTTTCAAATATAATTAAAACCAAAGATATGTGCATTTATTTTTCAAATTAATTTTGTTCTTACTTTTCAGAAATAATTAAAACCAAAGGAATTTGGTTTTATTTTTCAAATTTCATTAAAACCAAATAAACTTACTTTCATTTTTCACATTATACTATTGAACAAATGGAATTAATTGAGTAATGCATAATTTACATTAATAAAAAACAAATAGGGCTTACACTGCACGTTCCCTAAATTATTGAATCATCGGAATCATTTACAGGTAACCTAATTTTTCTGTTATCCATTTTATCAGTATAATGAAAATACAGATACGATTCCACATAAATAATTCCCGCGCCATTTCTCCGACTTAATGATGACATTCAACCCTTGCAGCTGCTACGAGGTAATTTCATGATGGAATCCAATTTAATATCCACGCATGCGCAATGAAGCGAGGCAGATCGAAAGGTGTGTCCTTAGACACATCTGCAATTTAATTTTCCCTATTTAGAAAAAGGGGAAAAGGCATAACTCCGCTAGGCGGGAACGTTGTGGCAGATGGAATGGAGTGAAAAAAAAATATTTTTAATGATGATTTTCAGTTTCGTACATGTACTGGGATCAATAACTTTACATTATTTAGGATGGAATCCATGACTTAAAACTCATTACTGAAAATGTGAGATAGATAATTTGATAGATTTTAAATAATTCATTTGTTTTGGTTTTTGCATTATTTAAATTTTTTTTTTATAATGAATTGATTTATTTAGAACGTTTTCTTCTTTCATTAAATAGGAAATTTTTAAAATTCTTTTGTACGTTGATACACAATGATAGGTGTATTAAATTAAAAAAAAATATGAATTAGAAATTAATGCTGATTAATTGTATACAAAAGAAAAATGTAAGAAATTAAGTTCATTACATATTTTATGATAGGTGCGTAAAATTAAAATAAAATATGAATTTGAAATTAATGCTCATTATTTGTATACAAAAGAAAAATATAAGAAATTAAGTTCACTAGATAATTTAAAACTGGAATAAAATTACAAAATTGGAATAATGTTATAACAACTTATGGCAGTGACCACAATGTTATAACAACGTTAATTCAACAACAGCATATTATTGTTGTGACAACATTATGCCAACAAAAACAATGCTATAACAGCATGTCAACAAAAACAATGCTACAACAGCATGTCAACAAAAACAATGTTATAACAACATGCCAACAAAACCAATGTTATAACAACCTTATGTCAACAACAACAACGATATAACAACCTTATGTCAACGACAACAATGGCATTACAACATTAATTCAACAATAACATTGTTATAACAATATCATGTCATTAGCAACAATGTTATAACATGCGCAATGAAGCCAGGCGGATCGAAAGGTGTGTCCTTAATTCACATCTTCAATTTAATTTCCTATTTAGAAAAAGGGAAAAGGCATAATTCAACTAGGGGAAACTGTGGCAGATGGAATGGAAGAAAAAAAAATATTCTAAATGATGATTTTTCAGTTTCGTACATGTACCGAGATCAATAATTTTACATTATTTAGGTTGGAATCCATGACTTAAAACTCATTACTGAAAAAGCGAGTTAGATAATTTGATAGATTTTAAATAATTCATTTTTTTTTGTTTTTGCATTATTTAACTTTTTTTAATAATGAATTGTTTTTTTTTTAAACGTATTGTTCTTTATTTAAAAAGTAAAATTTTAAAATTCTTGTGTGATCACATTTTTTATGATAGGTGTGTAAAATTAAAATAAAATATGAATTAGAAATTAATGCTGATTATTTGTATACAAAAGAAAAATATAAGAAATTAAGTTCACTAGCACATGTAAAATTGGAAGAAAATCGCGAAATTGGAATATTGTTATAACAACATTACATCAATGACAACAATGTTCTAACAACATTAATTCAACAACAGCATAATGTTGTTGTAACAAAATTATGCCAACAAAAACAATGTTATAACAACATGTCAACAAAAACAATGTTATAGCAATCTCATGTCAACAACAACAATGATATAGTAACCTTATGTCAACGACAACAATGATATAGTAACCTTATGTCAACGAGCACAATGGTACAACTTCATTAATTAAACAAAAACTTTGTTATAACAATATCATGTCAACAACAACAATGTTATAACATGCACAATGAAATGAGGCAGATCGAAAGGTGTGCCCAGCGACAAATCTGCAGTTTAATTTCCCTATCTAAAACAGGGAAAAATTCATAGGGATATGTGTGACAGATGGAACGGTGGAAAAAAAAATATTCCAAATGATGATTTTCTGGTTCATACACGTACAGGGATCAATAATTTTACATTATTTAGGTTGGATTCCATGAGTTAAAACTCATTATTGAAAAAGCGAGAAAGATAATTTGATTTAAAAAAAATTTTTGACTTGAAAGCGTGCTTGCACTAAATCTTGTTTAAGCTTCATTAACTCTATACATAGGAGTAAGAAAGTTAACGAAAGAAAAAAAAAATATTTTTAAAGAGAATCAAATGAAGCAATTTTATTTTAAATATTTCATTCAACTAATTTAATTCTATCGAAATGCAAAAGGTAAATATTTTTTTTTTCTTTTTATGTATCAAAGAGAGTTTTTATTGAGGTTTTTTTTTCCCCCGTTTCAATTTAACTTTTTTTACTTTCAAGTCATTTGTTTTTGTTTTTGCATTATTTAATTTTTTTTTTCTATATAATGAATTGATTTTTTTTAGAACGTATTGTTCTTTATTTAAAGCCGAACCATTTAAAAGACTTGTGTGATCATATTTTTATGATAGTGTGTAAAATTAAAATAAGAAATTAATGCTGATTATGAGTGGACAGTAAAAAAATATAAGAAATGTTAATTAGAAAACGGAAAACAGGAACTAAAATGCAAAATTGAATTAACACGCAGCTATAACAACATTATGTGAATAATAACAATGTTTTAACAACATGAATTCAAGAAGAACAATGTTATAACAGCATTAACTCAAGAAGAACTATGTTATAACAACATTAATTCAAGAAGAACAATGTTATATAATTAATTGAAGAAGAACAATATTATAACAACAGTATGTCAACGACAACAATGTTATAGCAGCATTAATTTAACAACAACAATGTTGTAACAAAATTAATTCAACGACATCAATGTTATAACAACATCAACAAGAATATTATAACAACATTACTTCAAGAAGAATGATGTTATAATAACATTAATTCAAGAAGAGCAATGTTGCAACAACAATAATTCAAGAACAATGTTATAACAGCATTAATTCAAGAAGAACAATGTTATAACAGCATTAATTCAAGAAAAACAACAAAAATATTATAACAAAATTAATTCAACTACAACAATGTTATAGCCACTTTATATCAACGATAACGTTATAACAACATTAATTCAACTAGAAGGGAAAAAGGTGTAACTCCAAGATGGCAGATGGAATGGAAGAAAAAAAAAAGGTTCTAAATGATGATTTTCAGGTTCGTACGCGTACCGGGATCAATGGGTTTTCATTATTTAGGTTGGATTCCATGACTTAAAACTCATTACTGAAAAAGCGAGATAGATAATTTGATTTAAAAAAAAATTTCGACTTGAAAGCGTGCTTGCACTAAATCTTGTTTAAGCTTCATTAACTCTATACATGAGTAAGAAAGTTAACGAAGGACAAAAAAAAATATTTTTAAAGAGTTAATCAAATGAAGCAATTTTTTCGAGATATTTCATTAAACTAATTTAATTCTATCGAAATACAAAAGGTAAATATTTTTTTCTTTTTTACGTATCAAAGAGAGTTTTTATTGAGGTTTTTTTTTCCCCCGTTTCAATTTAACTTTTTTTACCTCCAAGTCATTTGTTTTTTTGTTTTTTTTATATTATTTAACTTTTTTCTTCATAATGAATTGATTTTTTTTAGAACATATTGTTCTTTATTTAAAGGCGAACGTTTTAAGAGTCTAGTGTGATCGCATTTTTATGATAGGTGGGCAAAATTAAAATTAAAATTAAATTTGAATTAGAAGTTAATGCTGATTATTTGTATACAATAAAAAAACGTAAACAATTAAGTTCATTAGCAAATGCAAAACGGGAACTAAAATGCAAAATTTCAATAACATAATGTTATAACATCATTATGTCAAGTTCAACGTCAACAATGTTATAGTAAGATTATGTCAACGACAAGCATGTTATATTAACATTAATTAAACACAACCGTGTTATAATAACATTAATTCAATAAAAACAATGCTGTAATAACATTATGCTAATAATAGCTATGATAGAATTCCTTAAAAATAATGTTATAGCATCATTAATTCAACAAATAAAAAGTAAGTAAAGTAAAGAATTCACTGATATATACATACACTCAAGAGCCAAAACATTATGACCACCTGTCAATAAATAGTTGGCCCACCTTTAGCGTGCAACACAGCTTCAACCCGCCTTGGCATGGATTAATACCACCACTTATATCAGTTAAACACCACTTCCACCTGATCACGTGCCGTCCACGTCATCCAGGTGAGTTCATTGCAAAATGTACGGGTGGTCATAATGTTTTGGCTCTTGAGTGTATATAGTATTTTATTGTAATTTCTTAAAATTATTTGTAATTTATAAATTTCAGGTAATTAATAATGTTTTAAATGGTACACAGATTAGTTTCTTATATATATAAATAAATATAAGAAAGTAATTTAAGAAACTGACAACGCATCTTTTCCATAAGGGATTATTTTCCATAAGGGAGGTTTTTTTGGAGCAGAAGTAGAGAGTTCTGCGACGAGTCGGCAAGAAGTTTTGTTTTTTCTCTTTGTCTGAAAGGGACTGAACAGGCTGGAGATTCCGTCTGCTTACAATGTGGGGCCCCTTGTGGTTTCGTGTATCACGTCGTGTGACAATTAAGCTCTGCCGCAAGCCAGGTACATTAGATTCGTGGTACATTCGAGAACTATGAAAATCTCCAACCTTGGAGTGAACTGCACTTGTGAAATAAATTATATTTTACTTTCATTTTTTTTTGAAACAGAGTTCTGTAAATATAAAGACTTCTATATATACAGAGATAGATAGAGAGAGAGAGAGAGCTCTCTATCTACCTATATATATATATATATATATATATATGTATATATATATATATATATACACACACACTACTGTCCCCAAAAAGTAAGACCAATTAATTTTGTTTTCAAAAACTCTTTATTTATTGTTCCGAATTTATTTCATCGCCTTCAAAGTAGTCCCCTCCAGACACAATGCACTTACGCCAACTATTTTTTCCAATCTTCAATACATGCTAAAAAATCATAGGAAGGAATGGCTTTCAAAGCGCTCGGCTATACACGTTGAATCTCTTCAATCGACTCAAAACGGTGTCCCCAGAGTGGTCTTTTGCGTTTAGAGAATCGCCAAAAGTCGCAGTAAAAATATGGTGGTTGTGGAACGATATGGGTTTCATTTTTGACGAAAACGTCACGAAGAATCAATGTACTGTGAGCTGGCGCATTCAGTGTTTTCGATTTTAAATCGAGATTCGAGACCCACAATAGAATTGACGATTCCTTTTGAAATTCCAACATCATCAGCAATGTCTCTAATTGTAAATCGACGGTTTGCAAGCACCAAATCTTTGGGTTTTTTTAACGTAAGCTTCGTCGGTTGATGGTCGACCAGAGGGCTCTTCGTCTTCAACGTGTTCTCTGCCTTCTTTGAACTGTTTAACTTATAAACATTTCTTTCCGATATAGGACTGCTCGCCGAGTGCCTTCTGCAACATTCTATACGTTTCCGCAAACAAAGTTTGATGCAAGTTCTTTGCTCAATGAATTCAGACATTTCGAAAATCGCCGCAATCAGTTTTAGCGTCTCACAAAGCCAAGTGTGACTCAAACACTAATGAATATTTTGATGTGAAATTTCACACAGGTGTCAAGGACAGTGCAAAAGCAACTAAAAAAGAAAAAAAAAAAAAATGAAATTCCATAAGCCTCAGGAACAAATTGAAAATTGGTATTACTTTTTTGGACAGTAGTAGATCTGTTATATGCCGAGATTTTGCCAATATATTAATTGTTAACCTGTCTGTGTGCTTCGTAATTGAATAATTCGTTTCATTAGTAGATGCGCATTATTTTGTTAAATAAACATTTTTTAATGAACGATATAAACCATCAAATATATTTAAAATCTTATTTTCACTTTTTAATGATATTTTTTCCTAATAAAACTGAAAAAAAAAATTATCGTGATGTTCACCGAACAACACCAGTCATAATATTAGACTATTAATTAAGCTAAGGATATTTATACACAATTAAAAATATATATATATATATACCCTTCCCAAAGAATTTAAATACCTAAATCCTTAACACAATGTCTCCGATGACCACAGATCACCCTAATACGCTGA